>BROG01000260.1:900000-907500 GCA_030159075.1 Atrina japonica | reverse complement strand
AAGTACATGTACATACAAAACCTTGTTCACCGTGTGTATTCGCTTGGTATTTTCGGTGGCCAAAATTCGGTTGTGACTCTTCCGTTTTGATTCAAAATAGAAAACCCATGTCTCACAACCATTCACTAAATTGTTGACAGCCTTTTTTATATTTATGGTTCATTTTCAAAAGTGTTTTTGTATTTACCACACGGGCTTTCTTCTGTTTATTTGTTAACAGATGGGGTATCAATTTTGCATTTATATTTCTAAGTTTTAAATGCTTATTCGATAGATGTTTGTTTGTTTGTTTATTGTTGTTTAACGTCCCACTCAGGGATATTTCACTCATGTGGAGACGTCACCAAATGCTGGTGAAGGGCTACAAAATTTGGCCTATGCTCAGGACTTACGGCCATTGAGCAGTGAGGGTTCCTTAACGTGCCGCCACCTAGTGTTTTTACTGTCTCATCCGAAGGACAGGAAATCAACCTGCGGCCGGTATGACTCGAACTCACGACCTCACTATCAAGAGTCGAGCGCGCTACCGACTGAGCCAGGCCGGCTCTCTTCGATAGAACACCATGAACTCGTGCTAACGATACGTTTGTCCACCTAGCTAATTGTCTCACGGTGCTTCGGGCATCTTTTGGGAAGGATATTGCAGATTTTTTCGATGTTATTTTTAGATGTAATTGTTGGAGGAAAACCTGGGCATCTTTAAAGTTGCTGCTATTCAGCGCTAAATTTACCTACCCACCTACAAATAGATCCGTGAGTCATTTTACTCTCCCCATAAATGTAGCACTATTTACTTTAAATATCTTTACCTTTTTTATGCCATGTACCAACTGTAACGTACGGACCAAGTAGGTAAATCGCAATATTTTTGTTAATAAATGCCGAGTTTTAAATTCATGCCGCCTGCTGGTTGCTAGGGGCGTGTCGCCACACCAAGTTGTGTTGCTGAACCAGTATGATCCAATAAAAACACAGTATACAACATAAATATAACCATATCCGTTTTAATGGATTCCACCAAGAAAGAGAACTCACGAAATATTATTTCTTTATTGTTTTTAACATGTACTCACATGACGGTTCTCACAGCCAAAAGAATATCGAATGACCGTCCCAACTACAACAATTCCGGTATGACAAACCTGAAACAGATCACAAAATGAATAAATACATCCACTTGTAACACATTAGCATAAACTACACCTCGTAGTCTTTTTGACAAAAATGTCCATGAGAAAAAAAATAATTATAAAAAGTATTGAGTTCTTGCATCCTGTAAAGTTTCATCAAAATCCCTTCACCGGATTTGAAGCAGCTGACAGTGTTAAAAATTAACCCCATTTTCATTTTTGCAATCTTAAAAAAAATCATAAAGAATTCAAAAACATACAAAAATGAATGAAAATTACAGAGTCTAAAAAGATATCATAAACGCGTCAAAAAATTATTTTCCGATCTCTACGAAATTAACAAAACTGAATCATACATCTATGTAGATCACTTAGCTACAATTAGTTTTTCAATCTATGGAGCGGTTCTGGAGGAGAAGAGTTTTAAAGAGGGGTACCCCCTGGGACATCTGACCCCACCCTGGATCCACCCCTCTGCCAATCAGGTTGAAATGAACTAATCTTATTAAAGACCGATCACTAACCGCTCCCATTTTCTGATATGTCGCGTATAGGATCTAACGCAATCCGCTATGGGTTCACGTGCAGATGACCTCGTATGTGTGGCATTTTCGACTAATGAAAAAGCTACTTACAGAATCTTGTAAGCGATCAAATAGCAAAGAGATGTAAACATTTTAAAAATTATAAAGAACACTGAGTACACGGTAGTACAGAATTATATGCATAACCCTGGATGGGTTCGAATCACAAAACATATTCTGATGGGATTTGCGGACTGACGGTTCCCTTTTTTAAAAACAAATAATATCTCTGTGCCATTAATTTTTGTAAGTCGCATTTTTATTGGTTGAACATTACACATCTACGAGAGGCCATCCCCACGTGACCCCATAGCATAGATCCTCTACGCGACACATCAAAAAACGGGAGCGGTGAGAAATCCGTTTTTAGTTAGATTGGAAATGAACAAATTTGGTAGAGGACCTTGAGCACTTTTTTAGTAGTTTCATCAAAATCTCTTCGAAGAAGTCGAAAATGTGAAAAAATTACAGACAGACGGACAGACGTACAGACAGAGGGACACGGACAACAGGCGATCAGAAGAGCTCACTTGAACCTTCGATTCAGATGAGCTAAAAACAAATCAGTGCCCCTGTTACACCGCTTCGATATACATCGTACTACATTGAAGTGCATGATTAGCACTGACAATACGTTATAATTTACTTAAAATATTTTGGTATTGACATGGATCGGAAAGACAACACTGTATGACAATTGCCTGTCTTGACGCCCCTTCTTCTCGATCCTAGATGCCTTATATTCTATATGAGTATTGTCTAGTAGTTTTGATGTATAATTATGCATACCTGGTCTGGAGGACAAATCGTCGTTCCCGTGCAACCACCAGCACTTGCATATAATCCTTGGCAGCTTAGACACAAATCATTGTTTGTCGATATCCCTGTTGTGAAAAGAAGTGATATATTCAGTAATTTTATGTGAATGTTTTCAACGTATGTGGGAGAAATATATTTATATTTTTTTCGCCATGAAATCCATGTGACTGAAATATATGTCTAGGCATGTGTATCTGATTTTTTTAACGCTATTTTACGCCACACTCCACAAATGTTTAGTTATATATTGGCGGATTGTTAACGTCATTTAAATTCCAAATTTTTCTAAAGCTAAGATACCAATATTTTTACATTGGCTACTCTCAGACGGATTTCGGCTATACTTATAGATTTATTGTTTGGCCTTGTATGATACCACTTTCTCTTTAGAAAATACACATACATTTTAAATTGGTGTTCAACTGATGAAATCTAATTGAGCATTGTAACTTTGGCATTGTGTTTATAATATTTAATGATACAGGTGAGAACTACGTTACAATTTACCCGGGAAGAGACCACCGGCCTTCCGCAATTTCTCCGAATCCAGGATAATCTCAGGATCCAACGGGGCTAGAACTTACGCTGACCAGAAGTGAGAAATTCCATGGTTCAAAGCGCAATGCTCTAACCATTCTGCCATGGAGGCGCCGTCTAAATTCTACTTTAGTGTTGGGCATATTAAGAGTTATCCTTCTTTGCACTGGTATAGTAAATGTTTTATAGTGCAACCGATGCGTTGATTAAATGATAATTGTAATTGATCCTAATGGAACGGTATTATTATCGCCAACTTGAAGTCAAGAGTCACGTGTTATATTGTGGTCAGGTGAAAAATGACAAAACTGGATTAGTTGTAGTTTCCAACGTCCCTTAAGTTGCAAATTTGTTTCAAAGCTATGAACGCTACTTATTGTATTTTAGTATAAACAAAACAAAGGTAAATTGCAATGTGAAAGATTTTCCCACGCGGCTGGTCTAGAAGCTCGACAGTGTTGAACACAAAATTCAAATATTATCGTAAAACCTTGCATGATCCTGATGTACTTGCGTCATATGTTGAACACACGTTCTCGATAAGACAATATCACGAAATGTCTGAATCCTTGTCATTGAACTGAAATACGTGACCTTGAAATGTTTTGTAAGAGACTGTGTACTAATGCTTTGTAGAACAAAGGAAAAACCTTGTTGCAGACGTTTACTTGGGAAACGCTACCTAAAGCCACCGACGTTTGGCGGTAAATTTAAGACAACGCTGGACAATGAAACGCTTATTTCAACATGGAACTTTAGCCAATGATAAGGCAGTGGTTATTCAAGAAATCGTTGTAGAAAGTTGATGAAATAGCACTTGGTCACTTGTTCAGAGATATATTTGGACCATGAAAAAAATGATGAAAGAAAAGAAACGCTTTGCAGAAAGCAGAATAATGTCACGGGGACGTTTATATTCCATTACCTTAATTGGTAGTGGTGGAATAGTTCACGCCAGAATGCTACATTGTTTGTTTATTTATTGCTGCTTAACGTCCCACTCAAGAATCTTTCATTCAAATGGAAACGTCATCAAATGCCGGTGATAGATTTCAAATTGGCCTATTCTCTGCACTTACGGCCATTGATCAGTGATGGTTCTTTAATGTGCCTCGGTTTTTACTGTCTCATCCGAAGGACAGGAAACCAACCTTTCACCGGCTGGACTCGAACTCACGACCTCACTATCAAGAGCGCGCTACCGGCTGAGCTTGTCGATTCCCAAAATGCTAAAAGCTGTGGACACTAGAATATGTTTCGATACAGAAACATCAGCTAAACGATAGACGGCATGATACAACTGAATCGTCTATCCCCCCATGACTTAATTCTGGAGGCACTGTGCATGTTCTAGGCATTTAAATCAAACATGTATTTGATGGGTACCTGTGGCTGTACGCCTTCGTTCAAACACTCCAAATCGCTTTATTTTGGAATTGAAAATTGAAACAGTTATATCTGAAACTGAAGACATATTTTTAAAACCTATGATAAACGCTTTACGCCATAACTGAATTTTGATTCCAATGATATTCTAGATAATACCCAAAATAAGAGTCATGATAGATTTGATCGAAATCCCTTCTATACGTGTACAGTAACTTAATGATTTATGTTTTGTGATCAGCAATGTGTTGATCGGATGATAGGCCAAGCAAAGGTAATAAAAGGTATGCTCTGAACGGCATTTTGGAGTAAAGTACAGATAATGTATTAGTGATCGAAGGATTGCATATGTTTTAAAAAATAATGTTTTCATCGAAAGTAAAATCAAAATATTAATTGTATTTTTTTTACAAGGAATGATCAATTTAGCTCATGGTAAGTCGAAACAGTTATAATTTAGAATTAAAAAAATATATAAAAATATATAATTCGAGTATATTGCGATCATCGCAGAAAAAATAAAATATTTAAACAAATAAACATTGCGGAACAGCATTTAGAATAGGTAAACAGAATAATGTATGAATTAAACGAACTAAAAAACCAATAAAACAAAACACAGATCTATCATAGGAATATTGCATCGTCGTAAAACCACGGTCCGGAATAGCCACCATACTCTGACTAACCCGTGGAACGGGCCTGGCTCAGTCGGTAGCGCGCTCGACTCTTGATAGTGAGGTCGTGAGTTCGAGTCCAGCCGGCATCAGGTTGGTTTCCTGTCCTTCGGATGAGACAGTAAAAAACCGATGTCCCGTGTCCACTAGGTGTTGGCACGTTGAAGAACCCTCACTGCTCAATAGCAGTAAGTCCCGAGCATAGGTCAAAATTTGAAGTCCTTCACCGGCATTTGGTGACGTCTCCATATGAGTGAAATATTCTTGAGTGGTACATTAAGCAACAATAAACAAACAAATAAACAATCTTTCTAACCCGTGGTTTTATGTGACCGAAGTCACCCGTAACAAATGAATATTGATGAAGTGTAGGTGTGTCCAGTTTATCACATCGCAGTAGTCGTGATCGGCAACGGAAGTTATCGGATAGTTTTAATGTTTAAAACAATTATGAAATTGTTTAAAAAGCGGATTGTTTAACGAATGCAAGCACCGTTTACTCGCATTGTCGAATACTTAATGAATAACAAAATTATGAGTCACTTCCGGTCGCATAAAACCACGTGGTATTTACGAAGTTTATGAATACTGTAGAATAAGAAAAAATACGTGGGATAAAATTTCGATGTTTTAAAAATAAAACAAATTCGATGACATTAAATATCATTGAAAAAAAAAACACTGTTTGGAAAGGAAATTATTACTAGGTGTCTTTTTTTTGTAAAATAACGTCATATTCTCAACAGAGTGGATTAGTGAAAACAAAGAAATATGTTGAAACCACAATGACATTATGTATGCAGTGTGCATGTCAGTAATATTACTCACGTAATCCACAAAGATGTGTGTTACAAGGTTCGTTATTTACAGGATCGGCATTACAACATTGCGCACAATTTACAAGCTCCTTCCTTTCACGGTCAAGTTCATATGAACGCTTGCCTATTTGGGAAAGGGATGCCATCATAGTACAAACCTTGAAAAGAAAAAGAAAAGTGAAGAGTGCTTCAGAATCAACTAAGGTGCACGGTGCACAATCGTTAAGTTTATATAACGGCGGTAAAACATAGACATCAGTGGGGCTCCTGAAATAACGTGTGCGTCGGCGAATTTTAGCAATTTTCGCTGGTTTTCTCGTATCAGCTCAAGTCCCCAAACGGCTGTTATATACAAGACTTTGCTAAATGATAAACGTATAAAAGATTTTGGTAGATCTGAATTAATATTTGTAATGCAAAATGTCTTCGTCTTCAATATTTGTATTAGCTGTTCCCGACCTGACATGTTTGTTAAAATTTAAAATGTAGAATGTCATGTGGTTGATTTTACAGTGATGGGGCATTGCCGGCTATTTTGTAGTTCACCTGAGCAAAACGCTCAAAGTGACCTAACGCGATCGTTTTTTTTTCTGTTGTTAGCGTCGTCCGTTGTTCCCCTTTACACATTTTACAAATTTTCAATTTTTTCTCAAGAACCGGTTGGCCAATTTTAATCAAGCTTGGACTGAAGTGTCTTCATGTTATATACATAAAGTTCGTGAATAAAAAAGGGGGCTAGGACCCATATGAGCCCCAAAAGGAGCCGAAACGAACGAAACCTGATACATCTTTAAAGATTTTCTTCTCAAGAACCAATGATCAAATGACTTTACAACGTTTGGTAACAAGAACGAAACCTGATAATAAATCAATAGGGTGAGCTTCAAAAACAGACGGTAAAGTTTAATATAAATTGCTTCATGACCCAAAAATTAATTTACTTTTTCTATATAAATGTATACGAAAGAGTTGTTAGGAAATATCTCAGGATCTTTGTAACAAAATTTAAAGGCCATGGATTCAAAGGTCAAGGTCACAGGTCACTAAAGTAAAAAGAAAATATTTTTATATATTTAAATATTCAAACCAAATTTAGCCAAAAATATATGAATCCAAATGAAATTTGAAACTGAAACGGGGGAGGGTGTAAAAAGCACAACAATTTCTTTTTACAAATTATCTTCTCATAAACCAATGATTATCTGAGTTACAAAATATGGAAGCTGTCTGATATTTGCAAATAAAATAGGTGCCCCATAGGTGCTTCAAAAGGTACCTAAAGTTCCATACATTTTTTTAAAAAATCTTCTCTTGAACCGGTGATCAACAAACATGTATTGTTACTGTATCGGTGGTGACCATTAAGGCATGTTGAACGTTTTGTTCTATATAGAATGTGCTTATTGTATTATTTTCTTCAGTGGCGTTTTACGGCACGCCCCAAGTGTTTTCAATCATAATTATGGTATTTAATGTCGATGATAATGTACCCGGGGGAAAGAGAGACTTTCAACGGACCTTTATTTTTTTTGTTCCATGCTAAACTGTA
>BROG01000260.1:797500-892500 GCA_030159075.1 Atrina japonica | reverse complement strand
CAAAGTGAGTCAATTTCAATTTATATTCTGAATAGTTTTTTACGCCACTATAAAGCATTTCACAAAAATCAGCTTAGGTTCCAATGGGGCTGTCATTGAAAGAGCTATATTCATTCTGATAGTAGATTTTATTGTTTGCACTACTAGCCAATGAAAACAAAAACCTGATCAGCAATTACAATAGTTGTGAAATTATGCATAGCACTAACAAACGATTTATTGAAGCAAATTCTAGCATTTAGAAGTGCAATGCAGAAAGCCAAGGCGCAAGCGGAACGCAGATTTCAACAGCGTGATAATATCGTTCCAAATACACTCGATACTTGGCACAAGGTTTCATTATTGCAGTGTATTAACATGGTTTAATCCTTATCGACCAGACGATCGTAATATTTTGACTTAGCTCAAGATATTGTGAATTCTTCAAAAACACAGTGCAGCTAACCATACATGAATAAGGCTAAAGGAAAACAGATTTCATGAACTGGTCAGAAAATTAAAACATGAACCCCGTTGGGCTTTAACAGTGAACTGATTGGTTTGCATGTTTACTTTTGGAATGTGCTGAACATAAGTTTATCAAAGAAAGGTGAACATGTCTAAAATTAATCACGAAAAATGATATTTGTCATAAACCTAGGTGTTAGTGACATTGACCTTTGTGTCCATGACATTAAAATTGTACCATTGATCCTTAGATAATTACCTACACCTTTCTCATATTTCATTGTTTACAAAAAGTCAGTCAGTTTGGAGTTAAAGGGCTATTTTGGTAATTTTGGAGTTAACAAGCTATTTTGTTCAGTTTGTAGATTAACTCTATTTTGGGTAGTTTGGAGGTAACAATATATATATATATATAATGTACCCTGTATCATTATATGACCCCGTCGCGGCTCGTGTATGCGCCTATAAGGTTTCCATTCACCAGCTATGTATTTGACGAGTTTAAGGCCATGGCTACTAAATTTATTAGGAATATGATAATTGATTTCGACAAGATATACTTTAGAGATTACCCTTACTGGCTCCTTTTGAATTTGATAGATAAAAGTATCATTGTTAGCAACATAATGATTGGTATTCCAGGATAAAATAAATAGTGAATTTGGAAATGTCAGCATTCTTTATAATGGTGATTTACTTCAACTGAAACCAGTATTCGATAACTGGATTTTAAATATCTTGACAAAGGTAATAAAACATTGGCTTCAAGCACATGGAACGAGCTATTTTCCATGCGTGGGCTGAACGATACATTCCGTGAAAAAGATTACCTAATGTTTGATCAACTTTGGAACAGACTAAGGGTAAACAAAATGCATAAAGATGTTATAAGAATATTAAAAGATTGAGTAATAAAAGCTAACAACCCAAATTACCCTGACTAATTGTGTCATATACTAGCGGAAAAAAGAAACTTTATACTTAAATGTGAAATAAAAACATTAAAAGTATTCTTTGATCGCTCTTAATTTTTAAAGGCATAGTTTGATATACTAAACACGTGATTGAGTACCCAATTTGTTAAATATCGCGTTCGGTTCGCCTTGATGGCCACAGCACGCTTTTCTGGAGTTTTGACCCTAACCGACACGTTAGAGATTGATTAGAATTTCTTGCATTCATTGACAGTATTCAATGTATTGGAATGGAAAAACATTAGTTTTTGAAATAAAATTAATACATAATGCAACATAATATTTTGTATATGAATCTATGAATGAGTATTCAAATGCCACAGATCAGCGCTATTAACATTTCAATTGGCTATATAATGTTGTCACAGTTAACAAGAGAGAGCTCAATTATTGAATATTGACCTTAAGCGGAGACAATTTTATGTCTCTTGTGAATTTAACTGAAATTAAAGATATATGAATACGAATAAATATTCGTTTTCTAGATTAATTTTTAAAAATTAAAGACATTTTTCGGATGAATGTGCACTAGATCGATAATAATTTCTTTAAATATGTTGTTTCAATTCTTTAGACATAATGCATTCTAATTTAGTTGTAGTGAATTAAAATTTGTCTCAATATTTTCTTGTAAATTACTGAGCCGGCCTGGCTCAGTCGGTAGCGCGTTCTGGATCGTAAGGTCGTGAGTTCGAGTCACACAAACAAGATCTTGTAAATTACTTTATTTTACCTCCTAATTTTGCAACCTCTCTGTACCTAAAATATGCGACATTACGGAATAGTTGCCATTTACGTACATTCTACAGACCTCAGGGATAATTTCCCGCCTTTTAAGTCATGAGTGTCAGCAATCGCGATAACATTTCTCACTGCACATACGCAAAATAGCGTAGCCAAAATTGTATCATAGAACAAGTGTATATGTCGGATTTTCGCCATATAAATATTAACAGGAACAATATTAAATACTCGGATACCAACGCATTGCTTTACGAAACCGATAAACTGCTGGAGAATCTAACATAATGAATGAATAGTAACAGGTATCTGATTCACACCTTCACTCTGAGACAATGACACTTAAGACAGAGAGCTAAACGTAGGTTACCGTAAGAATTAACCCAAGAACAAATTTAACTCTCCAAATAACAGTCAATAACGCAAAGAACCATCAGAACATCCTTCTCAACAGTAAACCATAAACATTTGTGAAATTGAGGGTAGATGCACACACGTAATGGTAATTTGTAATTCCAAAAATAGATTTAAACTTAAATTTCACCCAGTCATTAAAGGCATTAGTGAGCAACCATTTTCATCGTAATATTTACAATTGTAGAAAATTTGCATATGTTGGTTTATCAAGGAGTTATGCTATGGATACTTTTTAACATTTACTCTACCTGTTATCAGAGACTGCTCCTGCTAGTGTTCGAAGTACACTGTCAATGGGAGGAGAAATGAATATAGATGCAAACAAAAACAAGTTTTGCTGCATGCATGTTTCTGTTGTTGTTTATTGTATTAAAACAGTTTTAGCTGTGGTTTGAACTTTCCCACGTTACATCTGTGTAAGATTTATGGTAGTAAAGGGCCCACTGTTACTTCAAAGGCTTACTGCCTGAAGTTCCTATTCATTTACCGGCCATATTTCCCCTCTAATTTGTTTTAATTCTGTGTACTATCAACATCATCTTAAGTAAACATTTTGGTTCAAGTTTTTCGTTTTTGTTTATTTCAATTTTCTTTTCAGATGATTATATCTCACAAGGTAATATACAACTTTTTTTCTTTTTCTTGCGCCATTTACCCAGATGATTGAATTTGGTGAAGATTTAAACGCTATCAAAATAATGTCGTTCGTTCGTAAGGATTTATGTTGGAAAAGGAAAATACTGACATAATAACCAATTATGATACGACTAAATATGCGCAAGTGTAAGTCTGCTCCAAATTGCAGTCCACAAAAGTAAAAAAGTAATTTTTCATTTTCAATTTCGGTCAGTGACTGACAGTCATTTTTGAATTTTGTAAGTTCACATAACTTTTCCCCTCATTTCTCTTTATGTTCGAGGTCTTTACATCTTTTACAATATGTAAATATATATATATATATATATATATATATATATATATATATATATATATATATATATATATATATATAATATATAAATAAATATATATATATATATACATAGTAAAGGTCAAGTATAGAGAACATGGATTAAGCGAATTCACGGCTATATTTGAGCTATAGCGAAGTAAATTGTTTTTCCCTGTGGATTCCTTAATACTTAATACACGCTTATGACGAATTAAGCTTTAAACAAAGTATTTCCTGTTCCTCTTGACTTGAAATTAAATGCAAAATCAACTTTTTATAACAAAGTTTTTTGATAATGTTATTAAAGATCTAATCGATCTCTTCTGTCACACACCTACATGGTTACATCAAATACAAAATTTCAGATAGTTGATATTTTTTGCGTGTTTGGTGAGACAAAATAACAAACAATTTCAATGTTATTTACGTTTAGGTTATCGTATGTATACGCATTACATTTTAAAATTTAGAATCCAGAGAATAATGACATCGCTGAAGTCGAACACATTAATGTACCATATTTTTTGTTTTGTTCCCTTAAATCTCGGTAATAATCAGATAGTGCAGTGGAATCATTTTCGACCGAGGACTTGGCGTTCAATTTCCCGTAGTAGCACTATTTTTGATTAGATAGATCTAATACTTATCGTTTATAACAATAATATAAATAATTATATATGGGTATACATTTTTCAGTGGAAATTTTATGTAAAGTGATTAAGCACTTGTTGAAACGAATTCTTTATATTCAATTTACGAATTCGCTATAATGAAGAGAAGAGAAGTGAAAGAAAAAAGAAGAGAGAGAGAGAGAGAAGAGAGAGAGAGAGAGAGATTCTCTTGCTTTACATTCCAGACGTATTTCTTATCTTATTATACATCATGCATCAGGTTAATTATAAAAAAAAAAAAAAAAGAAAATTGAACGTTAATATAGAACATGATTTAACTGCCTTACAATGTTTAAAAAGCACCAGTGGAATGCATGCACTTTTTTGGCAGTTTTAAATCAGCAAAAAGACAAACCTCTAAACTCTCTCATTCTTCCTGTAAAACCTAAAAGACGAAACATGTACTAACATTAATGTATCACAAGGTTTGAAGATAAGATAAAAAAAGACATGACAGCTTTAACCTAGTTGAAGTTGATTCAAATATACAAGGTTTAAAATAGAAACCATTTTAGAGTTTTTCCAACATTTGCCGTCTTCGTCTAATTGTTCCAATTGTTATTCAGAAATCGGAAAAAAACATACCAATACATCAGGGAATAAGTAGATGAATATATGAAAAATAAAACACTAGTATTAAGTAAAACGATATAAGTATAATAATAGTTTTTAAAATTATCTAGGCCATTTTCAAAATGCCAACGACATTAGAGATAAAACATTGTCGTGCACTTATCAATTACAAGTTTTTAAAGCTTTTTTGAAGTCTTAATGGTTTTAAAGGAAATATGATTCTGAGGGAATTAATTTATCAGGACTTGCAAATCGTACATAGCGAGGTCAATTCAAATGTTCCAGAAAAATGTCATTTTTACTGCATACCAAGATACTGACAGCCGTTAAGGAGACAATTAGGCAATGCTTATTCCAAAACGGTGTAAATCAGATGTGGATACTTAAAAATTCGAAAGAGCTTTTCCAAAATTTGAATACACACCGTTTTTTGTCAAATTCTTGTATCAACACATGTTTTCAATTCTTTACACAACTATTTCACAAAATAAAATTTGTTTAGCATCATCGACAACTTTTTTTTCACCAAAAGTGGTACTCTAAAATTTAGATACTTGTTGTTGTTGGCTACCATAATGCTTATTTCGTCCAACACCACTCTGATTCTACAAATTATTACACTGAAGTTTATAGAAGATGCTGGATAACAGATTATGCATTTGTAATATTGGGAGACCAAGCTGTCGGGGCTCTATAGGGACAAATTGTGCCCCTTCATTTGCTGACCTGTACATTTATTCATACGAAGCAGATGCCAATCAGAACTTCTGAATCAAAAGACGAAAAAACTAGCGGTGGCCTGAAGTTTGACATTCAGATCTATTATGTGACTCGTGGACTTTCCGTTTTCTTATTGAATTTGACTATGATATTTTGTATTGATCTTATGAACGCTACTTTCATTTCTTCGACAGACCAGAGGACCGTGGATTGTTATGTCGCCTTCTCGTTCTTCCATTCTTTTCCCGATTTGTATCAGCGTATAAGACTGGATGAACCAAATGCATAATCCAATGAAAAACCTGCTCTCATTTAACTCTCAGTCATTCATGAAAAGAACCGCCTAAAGATTTTAAAAAAATCGATATGTGTAGGAGTTAAACATAACATTTGAATTTTTTAGCTTCGCGTCGGTCAATATCATGCTTGTTGGAACTGATAAATCCGTATGTCACATTCAACCAATTCAAAAATTGTATAATATCGATGACATTTTGTCAATTAATAATGACAATTTTCATACATATATCAATGCGATAATTCATAACAAACTAGAAATTAAAGACACAACAGAATCAATCACGCATGCTTCCTACTTGGGCAGTTAGCTTACTATAAACACAGACAAAAAATTAACAAACAGACTATACGACAGACAGAGTGATTTGGCTTTCCCTTCGTAAATGTTTATACCTCACCAATGAACATATATGGCAGACAGGTTCAACATATGAACATTTCAATTACAGAGGTAAACTACTAACTGACAAATTATTGACACAGGGATGTCAACATTCCGCAAATTTTATGGTCGGTATAATGACATTGTTTGTTATTACTCTTTTGCATTAATTAAAAAATTACTTGTTCTGCCATAATGACATTGTTTGCTATTACTCTTTTGCATTAATTAAAAAGTTACTTGTTTAATTCCAATTTCGGATTCCAGGAAAAGTCGTATATACCAATATCATCAGATTTGTATATGTATCTTGCACATTCTGAAGATCTATAATTTGGTATCCAAAAATTTATATTAATTGAAGAAAAACTAGGTTTAACTTTTCACCCACATAAACAGGAAGAGAACTAGGTTTAAGTCGCATACTGCCATCCGCCACTGATTATCCGGTACAAATGGTCATTTATACATGTTAAATCCCTCTAGACCAGGCGAATAAACAGGTGTGAGTGAAACTGTTATCCGACGACTGGCTTCCTTGAGAGTTGCAAAAAAAATGCAATGTCGTGAGTTTACACAACAATTATCACACGTCAAGAATTAATTATGAGTTAATGGAATAATATAAATCTAAAGCATGTGTATCTAGATTTTCCGGTCGTCGAACACGTGGGTCTACTTATCGGACAGTTTAATTCTGGCCATTTTAATAGGGTGGCCAACTTGTCCAAACTTAAACAATGACCAAAATATCTGAATTTGCGGTTGTGAGTTGTTGGGAAAATATGATATACAACAGAGATTAAAAACATGAAACAACCACACCTCGAAAACAATATAAATAGATATAATACCGCAGAATTAAGGAAAACACAAGGAGGCGATATAACAGGGATATAGATGTATATAACTAGATATATATAAAAATAACACCTTTACGACAAACACGACGGTTTCGGCTTTTTCCATCGTTAATTTTCCACATGAAGTAGTAATATCCCACAATCTCCCGAATATGGAGTTCATATTTCACAAATGATCAGATATGCCAGGGCTTGTTCAACATATGAAAATTTCATATCCAGAGGTGAACCACTCATTGACACAGGGATATCAAAAACCGTGTTTGATGTCAACTTTCCGCAAATTTTACGGTCGGTTATAATAGTCTTGTTTGCGACCACTCTGTTTCACTTACTGAAATGTTGAGTTACCTGTTCGATAGCGGTTGTTGAGACGTCTGAACCAATAATGACGAGGATTCGTTCCTCACGTATTTCATTTTAACTTGACTGTGAACTCAGGTCGAGAGGGGATGCTTACTCCTGCATGGCACCTGATCCAAATTCTTTCAAGAGGTCCGTCTTTGTTCATTTTTTTTACCAGATTTATACCTATATTCTCGACATCCTAATGATTTATACCTAAGTATCTTAGACTTTACATATATATGTGTCACTTTATAGTTGTATACATATGTAGACCAATCTATTGTTAAATTTATACATACAGTTCAGTTGGAATAATGATTAACTATTCGATATTTTCACAATAATTACTTGTTCAAACATATTGATGATATTGGCTAATTTACCTTGCATTTTAGTTGCTTACATGAAATGCCGGTGTGTCGTAATTCTCCTTGGGATATATACAAAAACAGGTTCGTCGTTTCAGTTAAATGATAACCAAAATACAGATATAGAAATATTACAGGAGCAGGTGAAATATTTCCCATTCAGATTTTAAGTCACATTATCTTAGCGCTTGAGTTTACATAAGCACACATACATATAGGCATATATATATATATATATATATATATATATATATATATATATATATATATATATATATATATATATATATATATATATATATCTGTGTGTGTGTGTGCGCGCGCGCGCGCGCGCGCGCGTGTGTGTGTGTGTGTGTTGTGTGTGTGTGTGTGTGTGTGTACAAGACACGAACAATACGCATGCCAATCTGCGCGTGTAATAGTGGGAATCAGGACATATATTCGTACACACTACTATACTGCTACAACAAAATGGCCGACCGAAATACATGTTCTAAACTATAATTCATTAATAAAATAAATACTAATAATTATTTATCCATAAACAAGTTCTGAAGAAATTATTGTGCAAAACCTTTCTGGTGGGGAACAAGTTCCCAAATTAATGTATGTAAGGCGTGCTCTCCCGGTCGTCGCCTTAAAGGCCTACGGGTGCAGTAATGGCCAGTGACAGCGGTAATGTAGATAAGTTCCTGGAGTTGTATAATAGATATAATCTAACACAAGTGTATATGTAACACTGTATTTATAACAGTAGTATAGTTATTCCGCAAATTATCGTTTCATTTGGAATTATTTTATTCGTTTTATACAATATTAAATGAATACTAATGGTATGTCGTCTATATATAATCTGCAAACACTCGAAGATTTGACACTGATACTCATTCCGAACTAATCCCTGATAAACAATTAAGGTGTCTGACGTCATGGTAATTATAGTTCATTATTATACCTCTTTAATAAAACACAGTCAGGGATTGGATAAAAGCCGTCACGTGTCAGGGAAACTACACTTCATGTTTCCTTCACGTGAGTAATATCTCCCACGCGTGCGTCATGTCTTCCTCATGCGAAAACCTTTGCACCTTATTCGACAGTGTTTATTGATTTTGTATTTCGGTATAATAAACAATGTATTGCCCTGGTTTTAGGGGGCGCCGCCTTTGGGAAATGTGACTTACATTGAGTAAACAAATCTCCCTACAACCCGGGTAATAAATGTATTATAATAATAATATAAATATATAATATTATTAACTGAACACTGTTAACAATACAAAAGTTAAAGAAAAAAGATGAATTTAAAAAAAAAGAAGAAAATTATGATTACGTCATCTTTGTGTTTTTTTATGTGATTAAATATTTTACTGTCTTAATGGTGATATTATCATTATCAAGTCAATGGTGAAAATGACGTGAAAATGAATAAGGCATTACAATAATTAAACAAGTGTTAATGCTGACTTGTTTTGTAACGTTCATCATTTCAACACTGAATTTTTACATTTCCCACATCAATCTCTCATTGATTCAGTGTTAATCTAGACCTCACTTATACCAGCTGTAACCGAAGTTTGTCACGTGACATGGCATCACATCAAGTTCGTCGACCACACAATATGCATAAACAAACAATATTGCCGCATCTCCTCAGTCTGTACTTAACAAACAAATCTAATTTTAAACTCAAAATAGATAAAATATAATCTTCAATATGAATATTTCTAAAATAAAAAAAAAAATATTTTTCTTATTACAAATATGAAGCAAAATCTTATGCATATATATATATATATATATATATATATATATATATATATACATATATGCCGCATATATATATGCCGCATATATATATATATATATATATATATATATATATATATATATATATATATATATATATATATATATATATATATATATATATATATATATTGCTATTGTTTGATTCGGATAATATAAAGTCGACGATTAGCCAATGCCTATAGCCTACTCTTCTACTGTGAACTACGCTGTTCAATCAAGATGATACCGATCACGTTAAAGGCGAGATATTGAATTCTCATTATTTCTTTGTCAATAAGAATAGTATGATATGTAAATATAACGAATGAACACTTTTGATGAATGCATTTATAACTGTCAATATGGACGCCGTTTTGGATGACAGATAAATACCCATAGCCCCGTTACGGGCGCTATTATATTTAAATCTCACCCAAACGGCAGCCATATTGAAATTAAATGTACTCTGACAAGCGTTCATTCGTTAAGTTATCTCATCTATAGTTATGTATTTTGTAATTCATGTAAGCTTTTATAATAGGGATATCGATCACTGGGTTCCATGTCAAAGTAACGAAATTATACGCTCGGTATTACAACCTAGTTTGTATTTACTCTATTACACGAAATGAAATATTGAGTTACCTGTTCGGTAGCGGTTGTAGAGTCGTCTGTACCAATGGTGACTAGGATTTCTTTCTCATCTATTTCATTTAAATTTGACTGTGGATTCCTGTGGGTGCGACAGATCAACAGTGAATGCTTACTCCTCCATGACACTTAATCCCACCTCTGGATTTCCCGTGTTTCTTTTTTGTCCAATATCCAAAAGATTTGTAGACTTATCCTAGACATTATGAAGATTTATACTCTGGTATCTCTGATTTTTATGTTCAAATCTTGTCATTTTGTTAGAAATCGATGTTTTATTAGTGTTTGAATTGAAAAACTATGGCAGTAATTATTTTAAAGTCCTTTTAATCTAGTAAATTCAATCGAATGTTTCCAACAACTAACTTAATTCAATTTTTAGTATTTTAATACAATGTATGAGACTTGGAGAAAATTGAATAAAGAAGCTCAGTTACACTGACCGAGATTTAAATTTGACAGGCAGTCTTTTTTTAGTTGCGAAAAATTTAATTTTTGATCTATGCGCTGTGAAATATGCTCCAGCGTATGATTTCAATGTTTGCAACAGCGTGGAATGGTGTGACTGAAGTTTAGATTAAATGACATACATTTTACTTCTTGCTTACCTTAGACAGTGGTGAGTGGCAAGCGCATTGCGGTTTAACCATTTTACCCCTGAATAAGTGAGTGGTATGCTCTTTTGTATTGTTTAAGACCAGTCTATCATGGTCTTTAGGGTTGACAGGGTTAAACTGCAGCAGCGTCTTTCACCTCTCGTCAGAGTGGGTTCCAGCCACAGTGGATATGGATATTTTTTTTTAGAAAGTATTCCTATGCACTTGCAGATGGTTGGTGGTCCTAAATAGAGCATATTGTATATGGTTTCTCTCCTTTTCTATACAATGCTGGCGTCCATCGAATGACTGGAATATTGTTGACTCTTTCGTTATTATTCAAACATAACCTTTGAACCATGAGAACCATATGATTTGGAACACTACGAATAATTTTAATTTAGTTAGCAACATCGATTGTTGTATGTCGCATGGATTTAAGGATTGTTTTTACAATTTTTAATTGCTCTTACGAGCCGGCCTGGTTCAGTCGGTAGCGTGTTTGACTCTTGATGGTGAGGTCATGAGTT
The DNA here is from genome assembly GCA_030159075.1 of Atrina japonica. Lineage (NCBI taxonomy): Eukaryota > Metazoa > Mollusca > Bivalvia > Pterioida > Pinnidae > Atrina > Atrina japonica. The sequence goes on along the minus strand of BROG01000260.1, from coordinate 881,176 downwards.
CTATTCCAGCCGGCCGCAGGTTGGTTCCCTGTCCTTTGGATGAAACAGTAAAAACTGAGGTCCAGTATCACAGTAGGTGTAGGCACGTTAAAGAACCCTCACTGCTCAATAACCGAAAGTGTCGAGCATAGGTCAAAATTTGAAGCCCTTAACCGGCATTGGGCGACGACTCTTGAGTGGGATGTTAAACAAAAATCAACAAGCAAGCAAACAAATTGCTTTTACACCCACTATTTTTTAAACCAACAAAAACCAATCGTCATATTTATGTTATGTATATACATAATACGTTTTTGTTTTGTGAAACTAGTCCACTGGATTTGTATTCATTTAATACAATTGACTTTGCTGCCTGTGAGGTGATTTTCTTTTGACGTAACTGCTCAACTGCTGTCTGACATTAGAAGTAGTTCTCTTTTCTATCCAGAAATACAAACTAAAATTTAGGTTTTTTTTTTTCAAGCCACATAATAAATAGAAAATCGTAACTTCAAATTAAAAATATCTTTTGATTTCAATGAAAACATAAATCAAATACGAAACAAAATGTAAGGAGGTTCGGAACACAATGATATAAAAACAGTTCAAACTAATACTGCGGGATAAAAATGATGTCGAATTCGGTTAAAAATGGCAAGTTGTTTCTCGAAATAACACGAAAAGCTGTCTGGAAAAAGAAATGAGACATTTTGAGGCATAAACTAGATGCTTAAAACTTAAACTTCAACTAGATAACGCGTTTTATATTTCTTAATAACAAAAAAGAAACCACAAGACGACAATCAAAAAGGATTTACGTTTAATTACGTCACAACATGGTAGGTTATTGGTTAAAAATATATCAATTGGCTGACCTATTTGCACGCAGACTTTTTTTGGAGTTGACATTACAGTAGATCTAGCGATCGTCCATGTTTGTCTATGTATTGTTTAATGCTATACGAGCATATATATTGTCTAAGTGGTATATCCTTAATATGTTGGAATCATTACATTTTTTTCTCAAAACGTTTAAAAAAAAATGAGAACAATTGATTGAATTTGTTTCACCCTTGTAAATTAAAATGCACATGAACTATCCTCGCATAAATTTTCGGAATGTAGATATATATGTATATCTATACATCAATTTATATATGTTGCTTTTAAGTATGAACCAAAATACATATATGTATGCATGCAATTTATATATATATATATATATATATATATATATATATATATATATATATATACATATCTTTCTGTGTGTGTGTGTGTGTGTGTATGTGTGTGTGTGTGTGTGTGTGTGTGTGTGTGTGTGTGTGTGTGTGTGTGTGTGTGTGTGTGTGTGTGTATGTGGTGTGTGTGTGTGTGAATGTGTGTGTTCATATCGAATCTTAATTATTGAGGTAAATGTATCCGGTTGATCCAAGGGCCCCAACTAGCAACTATAAGTACCTAGGCAATATATGTCTAAAATATATATAAAAAGATCACTGAATAATATGTATGTTGCTGTGGAAGGTCACAGATCAATATTAAGATTTCAGTTCAAAATAAGTAATATTATACCATATTCTCATGTTATATTTGTGTTGATGATTTGTAATAAATATAACGGGATTTAATTTTGTGAAGTATAAAAATTCATTATCATAGCTAAATTTTCAATACCAATTATTGCAATTCCTCCGTATTAGCCCAAACGCCACAAAGTCACTTTTATATATTATACCTCTTTATAAATTCATTGGATTTCATTGGACAATAAGCGTTGAGTATTTACCACCGTCTTGGTCATTCCAGTGTGATATTTAGCAGGGTGATATTTAATAAAATATCACATGCGCAGAAATGGATGCGCTTACGGTTCCTTTTTTCTACTATGTGGTAATTAGGTGTTACTTCTATAGATGAGTTATATACCAAACATATATATATATATATATATATATAAACATATATATATATATATATATATATATATATATATATATATATATATATATATATATATATATATATATATATATATATATATATATATATTATATTTGCTGAAGTCAGTCAAATATACATGCTCGCATTGATGGAGGATTAAGATTGAAAATTGATGCAAATAAAGGTTTGCGTATCGAAAGCAGTGTGTATAACGAACGTGTTGAACTTAGAAGTTACGAAGATGTTTTGCATTTAATAAAGTAGATCTATAAAAATAAAACTGCTGTTGCAGTTTATTTTGTGTTTGAACTAATCCAATGGATAATATATAGTTCAAAACAGTGGATCGGTATAATATGATAAATATAACATTCCTGAGTGGGTGGTAGTGGAAATTGTCACCCCTTGAAAATCATTGTCAACGCCTTGTTGACAATGTATTTCCCCTTGGTGCGAATTTCCACTACCACCCTCGCAGGAATGTTACATTTATATAATATTGACCTTTGAACTTTACCATGGTTAATAGTTTGGTATATAGACATATGTAATATAATGTAAAGTGCCACGAAACAAGATGATATGCTACTGGCATCTAACCAAACAATTTCTTTCTATCTTACATTAAATTACATTTTAGTTTTAGACATATAGTTTCCGAATTATATAATCTTTAGGATATGTATGCAATAGTGTCGTAACAAGGATTTTAAATAAACTCTCCGTTCCTGCTATATTTTGAAATTCTTTTGGTTTATTATCCCTGGAGGTATTAAAATCAAATAGTTCATCTCCATTACACATTGTATTAAAAGAGATTTATTTTGCAACAGAACAAAGATACAAACAATTAGCAGCATTCGCATTTCAATAAAGAAGCCCACGCATGTACGATTTCTGATTTCAATGATAGTTGAACAAAGGACTCATTAAATATAAAAAAAATCAGATACCAAAGAATAAATCAATAGAATGTCCAGGACATAGATAAACATTCAGTAAACATGGACAAACACGGACCTCTGGAAACCAAGAGATGGGGTCAGGTGCCATGGAGAATTAAGCATCCCCTGTCGACCTGTCACACCCGCCGTGAGTCTACAGTCAAGTCCAAATGAAAAACGTTAGGAGTGTATCCTCGTCACAATTGGTACAGACGCCTCAACCGCCAACGAAAAGGCAACTCAACATTTCACTTAGTGAAACAGAGTAATCGCAAACAAGACTATTATACCGACCGTAAAATTTGAGGAACGTTGACATTAAACGCGGTTTTCGATATCCCTGTGTCAATAATTTGTCAGTGAGTAGTTTACCTCTGTATATGGAATCTTTAAATGTTGTACACGCCCTGGCATATCGGATCATTTGTGAAATATAAACTCCATATGCGGGTGATTGAGGAATATTACTACTTAAATGTGGAAAATTTACGATGGGAAAGCCGAAATCGTCGCGTTTGTCGTATAGCTTAGTTGCCAGTTTCCCGTCTGTGTCTATATTAAGTAAAATGTCTAAGTATGAAGCGTGTGTGCTTGATTCTGTTGTATTTTAATTTGTATCGCATTGACATATGTATGGAAATTGTCATTATCAATTGACAAAACGTCGTCGATATATCTAAATGTAAAATTAAAGGACACCGCTAACTTTTTCTTCTTTTGACTCAGCAGTTTCTGAATGAGGTCTGCTTCGTAGGTTTGCCAATAAAAGGGCATAATTGGTTCCCATAGAAATGCCAACAGTTTGTTGAAAGACCACGTCTCCGAACATAACACATATATTGTCTATTAGAAATTCCAGCATGTTTTTTTTATATCAACTTCACTGTATTTTTGTGTAGAATCAGAGTGGTGTTGGACAAACTAAGTATCCTGGTAGCCATTCCCTCGATATTCAACTTTTCGAGTACAACCTTTAGTGAAACAACGGTTGACTATGATGCTAAAAATTCTTTCTTTTATTTTTTTTATGTGGAATAGTTGTGTAAAGAGTAGAAATGTCATATGTTTTGATACTGTGAATTCGAGAAAAATTGTGTGCCTTCAAATTTTCCAAAAGCTGTTTAGAATTTTTTAATATCCACATCTGATTTACACTGGTTCTGGAATAAGCAACTGTACAGTATTGTTGAAGTTTCACCTTAACGGCTGTCAATATCTTGGTAAGGAGTAAAGACAAAAGTTTGGTAGCACATTTGCTGAATCCTGCTGTGTATCTTAGCTTATATGGGATTTTAAGAAGTGTAGGTATCCAATATAAATATGGTGGCTCAAAATCGGTATCCGTTGTTGGTATATCAAATACGCGTAATACGGACACATGATTTTGAAGGATCTTGTCCTTTGAAAGTGAGTTACATGTGTATGTAGGATTTCCAGAATACGTATTCAATCCAAGTTCTTCTAATAAACAATTATAGTAATGTGCCTTACAAATAAGAACTATCTTGTTTGAGGCTTTGTCTGCTGGTACCAGTACGTATTGGTCATGTAATCTATCCAGTTCAGTTACTACTTCTGGATCACTAAATACAGAGGGATAACGTGTTTTCATAGACCCTTTAAGTTTTCGAATACGATATTTTATCAACCATCGTATGACTTTTAGCCATGCAGACAAATTGTCTGGTTTTACTTCTTCATGTTTGGCCCATCGTCTGGCATAATCTTCGACAGAATTCATAACTAAACTGAAATTCTAAAATGGCTTCCCGGTTTAAACGCCCCAACGATCTGAATCTTTGCACATTTTAGTAAATAAAATATGCTGTGTGGTAATTCCGATTTTATCGTTTCCGGTTATTATGTTATAAAACATGCAATGATTGTCCTTTCAAAATACACAGCCATCTATGAAATTCCGTTGCTGTTTCTTATATTCACGACAGAGATTATAACTCGGGAGGTTTCCATGTAACATGTGCTACGGCTGAGGCATGCAAATTGACTCCTTTCGGACACCTGGTCCCATCCAGTTTGGGATACGCAATTTTTCTTCATGTTGAGATTACTTTTATATATAACTTGTAGTATTTCCCAAACAAAACGGCCCATAATGACATAGACACAAACATATGTTATAGGGATTTGACTTTGATTACCTTAAAGATCAATTTCTCTCTCACCACTTGCGGTGGGCCAGTGGCAGAATGATCGTCTTCCGGACACCTGGTCTTATCCCGTTAGGGATTCGTATTTTTCCTTCATGTTGAGACAATTTGCACATCTAATTCGTCGGTTTATAATGGTCTTGAGTTTTGATTATCGATTGGTTCTTCTTCAATTTTACAAACTACATTTTTTGTTTGCCAGTTTTCTTGCGGAAGGTCGGTGGTCTTTACCCGGGTAACCGAGATTTCTCCTCCACCAATAAAAACTGGACGCCATCAAATGACTGAAAGATTGTTAAGTATGGCGTAAAAAAAAAAAAACAAAAAAAAAAAAAAAAAAAAACAAAAAAAAAAAAAAAAACTACATTTCATCTTATTCACAGCTCATTGTTGATATATATATCAAAATGCTCTTTGTAATAATGATTGGACAAAAAAAATTTCTCGACTCGCAAATGAGAAGTACCAAGTCTTTCCAACGACCATTAAGATATTATTCACTCTTCCTTCGCCAAGTGCTCGGAGAATTGAAATTGATAGTCATTGGTCTTTCGGATGAGTTTAAAGACCAAGGACCCATGTTACGGCAGTGTGGCACGTAAATTACCCATCACTGCATTGACGCCAAACCATACCACAGGCCAAATCTGCGGCGCGTCACCCACAAACGGTGAAACGTTATCCTCAGGATGTAAAGCAACAATAACATCAAAGTATTCCCTACCAAAATCTATATCCGGAGCTATAACGGACAGATAAAGCTCTTGTTGACTCCGTTATCATGATTGAACAAAGTTCAGGCAATATCACTTCTACACAGAAATGTTATTACATCTGGAAGGCATATGCATTAGATATCATTTATCAGTAAAATCAATAAAACCATTAAAAGCTGCCAACCTATGGTAAACCGGACCACCAAAAAATAATAATAAAATGGCGTAGTACAATGTTGCAAAACTTGGGCTTTTTTTTCTTTTTGCATGAGACGGGATTTATTATCAATACGGAAAAAAATAATATTCAAATTATTCTTCCGACAACATAACTTAAAGGCTAGAAAACAAACACTTTCAACATGCTTGCCGACAAACAAATTATTATTGAATTGGGATTTACGAGGGGTTTTACAGTAATTATGTCACTTGCTTTGTTTTCCCTGTATTACAAATGTTTTGATCATTTTAACTTTCTCTGATCTTCAAAAGTCTGCCTGAATACATCTTTTGGAAGAAGATCGTACTCTCCAATGGAGACACAATTCAGATACTGATAAACAGCAGATCGAAGGGCATTTATCGAATTGAATATCTTTCCAGATAAATATTTGAGTTTAGGAAACAGAACAAAGTCCGCAGCGGGCCAAGCCCGGTGAATACGGAATATGTGGGAAGACCGTGACCTTGTATGACTCCAAAATGCGGTCACAATATGTGCCTTGTGAGCGGGTGCATTCAAAAGTTGGGGGTATCGGAGTACCATTTTCTGGCGGTGAATTTGTAGTAGTTCTTTAAATTTTCAGAACAACGTTTTTATATAACTTTCCTGTGACTATTATGCCTGTAGGCACTGACATTTGGATGAAGAGACCGTTGTTATCGAAAAAAATACCCACAAAACCTTGTTCATCGTCCGTTATTGCTTGGCAATACGTGGGCGTCTCACATTTTTAAATCATATTGGAACTCTTCCGCTTTGGTTCAAAATATTAAATCCGGGTATTATCACCTGTCACTGAATTGTTGAAAGCCTTTTTATAATTAATGTAAATTTCCAGATATATATATATATATATTTCATTTACAAGAAGGACTTCTTTTTATCTGTTAACAAATCGGGTATGTATCGTGCATTTTTGTACTAAGTTCTAGATGCTTCGACAGAATACCATGAACTCATGTAGACAATAAGTTTGTCAACTGTGTTAAATAACTCAAGGTGTATCGGGCATTCTTTTTCAGAATATTGCAGATTTTTTATGCTGCTTTTAGATGTACTTGCTTCAGGGCAACCTGGTCGAAAAAAACATCTTTAATTTGCTGCTGTCCAGTCCGAAAGTTATCTCCCCATATACTAATAGATCTGTGAGGCATTTGACTCCCAAAAAATGTCGCACACTTCACTGTATCTATAGTTTTTATGACGAATAGTGACTTAGGTTTTATGTCGGCCCTAATTCCAAGCATATTGTCTGTTGTTTTATCAGTCATTTTGTGTATAGTATATATAGAATACGCTACAAATTGATGTACGCCGTACAAATGTCAGTGTGAGCGAATATTGTTCCTGTCCTATACTTCAGTGATCTACTTATCGAAACGTGGTGGGTTGAATTCACACGGCCCGATTTACGCGAAAAACGCACAGATGACATTGTTTTTGGATCACTCCTCGTACATCCATAAACCACAAAATGTTCCGTGAATTTTAATACGTGCATGTCTATCTTTGGATTCCGTCATCAAAGCATATTCCCTGCAACAGACGTCTTATTCAGACAAACAACGCTAATTTCACAGACTCATGTTTTATTTCTGTCTTAATGTCAATTCCATTGTAATCTATTATTTGTTATTTATCGATTTCACACATTTAAAAGCAGAAAGTACACATATGTTAGGTATCAACAGAACAAACAGCAAATCCTTTCTCTTGCAGACAAATGGGACTGATGAATCATTTATGGAAAACTATCTCCTTTAATTAAGGCAAATCTTTTAAGCACTGACTTTAAATCTAGTTATGTTTATCTTCCATTTCGAAAATTTACAAGAACCACGACCCACAAATTACTATATTCCTGCCGCATAGCGTGAGAGTACTGCTAAGGCAAATTATCCGACAGTTGGTTTAGCAACAAATAATTATTCATTATATAAAGCTTTTCATCTTTGTCAAAAACATCCCTTACATAACATTTAACAGATCGCATTTTCCTGGAGATTATACTATTTTGTCAACCGTTAATTTGAAAGTTAAAGAAAAATGAAGGATATTAATACTCCGCGGGGAAAGTTTCCGGAAAAATGATACTGCTCCACTGCAAAAATGTGATGTAGGCTCTAATAATTAAACCATGATTTTGTTTTTTAGATTTTGTTCGTACGTATTGTGCAGGAACTGAGGAACAAATTTGAAATTAGTATTGATGCATTATTATTCTATGCTATTCTAAAAAAATATTGTACTGTGTCAAAGTAATAGGCAACTTGTACAGGCCTACCAAGGTAAAATGGCACATCCTGATTCACTCAGAAACCAAATCAATACGGTCTACTTTTGCAAAATAGGTTGTAAAAAGATGTATCAAATAACAAGGAGGTGCGCGCGCGAATAAACACCCATACAATATATATATATATATATATATATATATATATATATATAAAGCACAAATACATAAATAACTCGATAACTATAAACTCACCATGCCCCGGCTGAGTTGAAACCCTCGACCGACGGTACCAATCGCCTGACTATCATGCACGACGTCCTAATCACTTGGCCATCTACGCATTCACAAAATATAAAAAAAATAAAGTCTCAGTTACCAAGGTAAAAATTACTAGGATGTCCAGGATATAGGTACAAATCTGGTAAAAAAATTTAAACACGGTCAGGTGTCATGGAGGAGTATCCATCCCCTCCCGAATGGTCACACCCGCCGTGGGTCCACAGTATAAATATATGTTTCGAAAGCGGTGAGTAGAGTTCCGAAAATGAGAACTCGGTCGCAGAGATAGAGGTGAAAGGTGATCAATCCTAACATAAATGACAATGGATCGATTACGATGCATGTAGTGTAGAGAAATACAAGTATATATAAAGCACAGCTATCACTACAACATTATCATTTACTATTACGGACCTTGGATCAGAAATAATACAATATGCGTAAATAAATCATACATAAAGCACAAATACAGAAATAACAAGGTACCTACAAACTCACCATCCCCCTGCTGGGCTTTGAACCCCCGATCAAACTCACTATATAATGATTATCACCAGGGAAAATGTATACAGTAAAACTCGAGTAATACGAAACGGATATAGCGAATTTCCGTGGCTACGTCAAATACAAAATTTCTTATGCTTTTTAAGTGTGGACTTAGGTGATACAATGCAAGAAACAATTTCAATGCTTTTTACATTTATTTCATCGTACGTATGCATGTTACATTATAATTTAAGAATCCAGAGAATAGTAATATCACTGAAGTCTAACAGATTAATTTTATAAATTTTCCGTTTTGTTCCCTTAAATATCGGTAATTAATCAGATAGTGCATAGATTATTTTATATATATTGTTATTTTATAGATTATTAGATAGATCTAATACTATTTGGCTTTTAACAATAAACATAGATAATTATATACAAGATGAACTGAATAAAACATTTTCCTCTGAAATAGCCGTCATTATTCATTAACATAACGCAAGCGTAGGTTTTGTTATGTGAAATGATTAAGGTATTTTATAACGATTTAGTTATATTCAAGTTACAAATTCGTTATAAATGTATATAACGTCCATTGGGATTCACTATTTTTTTTATTGTAGATACTAGCAGAACACTGAGTTTTACATTTTCCTCTTTTTCACTATTCTTATTCGATGTAAAACGTTACAGTGCACATGCAGTTGCCTATTTGTATAATAAACAAAGCATTCCTTCTTCTAGGTTTCACTGAAACTTGAAATTTGTTGATTACCTTAGATATTTAATCTTTAATTCTTCATTAAGGTCAGCCTGTACTATCCTAATACTGTGAATTCATTACCATTACATGACGTCGGCTATCCGCGATGAAATGATTCATGATAGATAAGCAACAAAATTTCCTTTCATCGAAAGTGATGTTATATTTTTTAAAATGAATTCTCAGCAGTGTTTTTATGGTTAACACAATCGCGGTATAAGCAGAATAATAGTAATTCGCTGGAGTCTCGACCCTATACTTAAAGTGCACGTGTATAAAGGAGTTTAAAATATATGTACTTTTACCACTTCTTTTATCACAAACTGTCAAGCTTTGCGGTGTTAATTAAACCTGATCAGATAAATGCACTGATAAATGAACGTTGGGTTGTAATTTCAAACATTGGTTTTATTTTTTAACTAGAAGATCATATCATTTTACCACTAAATCACTAATATTATAATATGAAGCTCAAAGTAATATTTGTTTCATAGAGTCACACTTCAGGCTAATTTTACTAACTTCAAAGTCCTTTAATGATCATGCATTCAAATTTTGATTTAATTGATATTGCTAAGAAAACCATAACACGTCGGGCGAACCCTTTAAGGGGCATTAGCTTTGTTTTTTTTTAAAGAATTATTATTTCTTATTTTACTACTTAGATACATAATAACAGAAAAATAGATAGACAGAGGCATAAATGTTCTTAAATTCTATATATTTTGTGGAAATTGCACAAGAAACCTAGGTTTGGCACTTTTTAAAAAAATTGCAATGGATTAACACAACTTTTCTATTTGTATATGAATACCAAAGTGGATCTGACCTTATTGTCATGAAATATATAGGAATATAATATGTTTTATGCCAGTGTATAGCTCTTATATAATATTGTACATCAAGTACAATACGTAAAACTAGAGAAAAAAATCATAATATATTTATAAAGCTAATGCGCCTTTAAAGATATTCATTCATACTTCAAACGCGACGGTTTCTGCTTTTGCATCGTAAATTTTCCACATTTAAGTAGTAACATTCCATAGTGTTTGATGTAAACCTTCCGCAAATTTCACGGTCGGTTTATTAGTCTTGTTTGCAATTATTCTGTTTCATTAAGTGAAATGTTGAGTTGTCATTTCGTTGGCGGTTGTTGGGACGTCTGTACCAATTGTGACGAGAATTCGTTCCTTACGTATTTCATTTTGGATTTTACTATGGGTTCATGGCAGTTGTGACCGGTCGACACGGGATGCTTACTCCTCTATGGCACCTGACCCCCACCTCTCGCTTTCCAGAGGTCAGTGTTTGTCCATTTTGTCCAGTTTTGTATGAATAACCTGGGCATCCTAAAGATTTATACTTTGGTGTCTGAGATTTTTTATATTCATAGACTTTGAGGCACAGTCACATTAATATAACGTAGTAGGGTGGGTCCTTGTGGACCCTTTCTTGACCCGGGCAAGTTCAACATTTAGAAAATCCCAGTCTAACGACATTAAAATAACACTAGCAAAATAAATCGTTTTTCCATGTCACGTGATGCTTGCCTTAGCCGAAATGTGTGTAGAATCATCTGGGGAAATAATGGTATTTCAATTTTCAAAGAACAAGCACATGAAGGTATGTAATATACATTTAACCGCCCGAATTCCACGCCAAATGAAAACATTTGTATATGTAAGGAAGACATAAAAACGGTTGGTACGGTTGTGATTTTGAGAACAAAACTTACGGTCCAAAGATATTTTAAAAGTACAAGGTGGCTCCTACCAATGAAAAAACCGGGGGCTGCCAGGAGGAGAATATGAGATGCAAGTGATCCTTAGGTGCAGCACCAGATGGTTGTCCATGTACCAAATGTAATAAGCATGGGTAAAACTCCATTGTTTAGGTCAGTCTATGAATGCTAGTGTTGTTTTTATCATACATGGTTTATGTCGACATTAGCAGTTAATAGTTTCGTGTCAATGATAGCAGATGATAAATATCCAATTCAATTTGATATGCTAATAAAAGTCTGTCCGTCTGTGTGTTGTAGTAGTTACTTCACATTGTGTGTAATCAGTCTGGGCTAATTAAGAGAGATTGTCACAACCTTGGGTCATATGCAGTTCAAATTCAACTGGCCGCTGTAAAGGAGATTGGTCACTAGGAAGGGCCTACTGTTGAATAATATGACGTTAAAAGGCATAGATATGTGAAGGATTCAGGTAGTGACCCACTGAAAATTTTACTAACAATACTAAGTTATAGTTTAACAAAAGCAGACAAAACAAATGCTCAAAACGATTGTTTCTATCAATAAGACTTCATCAGGTGAGTGAGCTTGAATTTAATGAAAAACATATTTCCGATAGGAAAACTCAGATTTTTTTCTAGCTAACTTGATAACATATTTTCTAAAGCTTCAGAGTTGGTGGATAAAGAAAACTAAAGATTGAAAGCTATGACCTCCAAAGTATAAAATTTGTATTACACTTAGATCTTAAAGTCGGACACTGTAAAAAAATTGTAATCGATAATTAAAATTGTTTTTCTGTAAATGATCAACATTGAAAATTATATACAACTATTTAGATACAACAGAAGAAGCGAAAAAAAAAACCCAGCTTGAAGTATACCGGATTTGAGTATTTTTAATTAAGAGTATTTGACCTTGAGTTTGACCTTGAACATTACCGTGGCCTTGACCTTTGCACCGCATAAAAATGAACCCTTCCTATAAGTCCTATAAGTATCATACACAGCAAGAAAGTTATGGTAACTTATGTCAAAGTGTCACTTTACCTAGAGAAACAGATAGAGGGACAAAAGATGCCAGACAATGTGATGCTGTGTTTCAAAAATGAAACAAAAACATGACTGTTAAATTATTTTATTTACAAAGAACAACAAAGTTTATTTCTTGATGTGAATTAACAATTTAATTTATGTCTTCTGTTGACAACTTTGTTTTGTCTGACATGCCGACATCAGTTCCAGCTTAGATTAATGTGTTGGCATTCTGATCAAGGGACGACGTGTCCTTCTTCCCCATAAAATGTGTTAGGTTAGGAACATTTCAATGCAGCTATGAGATTATCTCATGTTTTATGGATAGATCAATGACGTCTGCTCAAAATCGTTCGACAGTGATTTTCAAGAATCTAGTGTTTGTTGAATTTGGGATTCGTTTGTCATCGTTTTTATATTGATTTATCTGGGCTTGTCAATCAGAATTGATCTGCAGAAGTATGTTATGCACTTGTGCTATAACTACAATGATAAAGTTATTTTTTACAAATTAATCGAATTTTTAAAAAATATGTTAACAAGTGTCCACTAATCAGGGAGAAATATTTGCTTTGTTAAGTGATCCAGGTTGGTTTGTAACCAGTTCAAAACTGGGATTGTTAAGACGTCAGCAGATAATTACCTGGTACCCTAGTAACAATTTACATTTTGTTAGAGAGAGACGGATAACAATGCTTAACAACGAACGATATATGATTAAGCTATCTCCTCAACAACATTGCGGTACATGCTGGCGTCAATTACCAATAACAGATATGGCCACTGTGACATTGCATCTCAGAATTCCAATGTGGCTACCAAAGAGCCGCAATGATCAAAGACATTTTAGTTGATAATATCTAAATATTTTTGGCTTATACGTTGGCATGTGGAGGTCTTTGCTTGTGGACAACCCATCTGTCCGACTTGGCGACTGTCGGACCATCTCTCAAAACTTCCCTGTCCAATCCAAGATTTCCATTTATTTGTTGCATTGGCCCGATACAGGAATATAAAATTTTAAGAATTATGTACATGTCTATCTCTAGCATTGAACTAGCGCTTGTAATTAGTAATTTGCTTCATTATAACTTTTTAATGGTTGTTTTCTTTATCCGCAGTGCTGTCTTGTTAACAATGAATCTCTTGTCTTGGTCTTTGTATTGCTTCCGCGTTTGTAGTTGGATATGTAATCCGATATATAGATTAAGCGTTTACTGATTATTTGAATAACTTGGTAAAATTCAAATTCGTTTATTTATACCATGGAAGTTTAGATATCAAATAATACACAAAGTATGGTTGGTTCTATGTATACTTACATAAACATAATTGACCTAATTGCAATTTATTTAGTCGGTTGCATGCACTATATTAAAAAAACAGAATGTATTCTTAATCTCTCGAGCCGGCCTGGCTCAATCGGTAGCGCGCTCGACTCTTGATCATGAGGTCGTGAGTTCGGGTCCAGCCGGCGGAAGTTTGGTTTCCTGTCCTTCGGATTAGACAGTTAAAACCGCGGTCCCGTGTCACAGTAGGTGTCGGCACGTTAAAGAACCCTAATTGCTCAATGGAGATAAGTGCCGACCATTGGCCAAAATTTGACGCCCTTCACCGGTATTTGGTGACGTCACCATATAATTGAAAGATTCCTAAGTGGGACGTTAAACAACAATACCCAGTCATACAGATTATATGAAAGATGGTCTAAATTAAATTTGTTCGTTTATATGATGAAATTATTAAGAAAAGTTTAGATATCAAATAATAAACAAATTATTTTTGGTTCCATTTATACCTACATAAACACAATAAACCTATTTGCGATTTATATAGCCGGTTGCATAGACCATATTCAAAGAACAGAATGTATTCCAAATTTCTCATTTTGTTGCTGAACGACGACATTTCTCCATTTAATGCACTTATTTTACGAGTTACTCCCATATAAGTGATGCATATATAACTATAATTACTCTGACTTCAGGTGTGCAATGCACAACGAGCGAATATTTATCATCGAGTTACAACTAAAGAATGACGTTACGGTGATACAAGATATTTGATTAATTCAATAAATAAATATACATTCTCAGATATCATATGGTAAAATAAAGTTTTGGAAACAAAATTGCTTTAAATATGAGCGTGCTCGAACACGTATTTCTGAATGAGGATGAATTGATGTAATATTCATGACACTCGTGAAGCTAATTGAGGTAAGATGAAGAGATACCTTCAAATTGTCCTATTCCCTTATGTTATGTATAATTACTCGGCGCAAAGCTACTTCCGCTTTAGTTTATGCACATTAACAACATTCAGCGATATCTTGTTTCGGTTTATCTACGAAAAAAAAGATTAATATTCTCGCTTGTAAATTTGACAATTGCCATCACTTTCATGTAGACTGTTTCCTAATCAGACAACATCGATATTCCAGGTCATATAGAATATGAAATGCTGAATTAAATTGATGCTGCCCTATTCGTTTTCTTTGAAGCTTCATATTATTATGACGAATTGTGATGGACCAACACAAATAAAAGATTTATTGGTAATAACAACACAATTTGTAAAATGAAAATGTTGTTCAAAACCTATATCGGTTTCTCAATAATTTGAGATAAAACGTTATAAACTGATGAATCTATAATTCAGTGAAAAATACAGAATTGGAATTTGAACGTGTTATTACATTTAATGCATTTCGATTCTTATTTGTTTTAGAAGTTTTATGAACAGTTTGTGCTACTGTAATTCGAACTGAAACAGATATAGATGATTAATGGACATCTATAATTACCGGTAGTCAAAGGGGTTTGAATACACAATGGCGGTTCTCCGGATTTCATAATCTGAAAGGGAGTTACGGAATGTTGCTATGGTGTATCAAACGAAATGTCACAAAAAAAGGCACACTGCTGTGCCTATATAATTACTATAAGCATTTCTAATTTGATAACGCAAATGTTGGAGGCGGAAGAGATGATAATTGTTATGGCGATGTAAAGGTTTTTATATTACGAACTTCACATCATTATTCTCCTTTTGCTACGCCTTCTCTGTTTTTACGATCAGCTTTACTGGCTGATGTAACTTGAATAATATCCAAACAGACAGGCATAACGTGCAAACAGTTTATACTAATGGAAGACATACTCTTCAAAATGATAATTCAACATGTAGTCACATCTTTAGAGGGTTTACTAATAATTTCTCCGTTCAATGCCCTAATTCTCCTGAGTAAAACGCAGTATGTATACAAAATAAAAATATGAACATTAACAAAAAATCGTCGCTATTCTCTTTATCGTAATGAACGCAAAATTCTTGCGGTGGTGGAAATGGCTATTTATCAGGAACACGTACATCTATCTTGGGCGGATCAAAGTGTCGATGTAGCGTGGAAATAATTCAAAGAGACTATGGTTATTTATATTTGCTTGTTTTTCATTCCCCCCAAAATAATATACATTAAAATCTCGTTTCAAGTGCCATCTCGCTTTACCACACAACTGTTGAAAGTTCTCTTTTCCAATTTTCAATATAATTTCATTTTAGGGTTCTCTTAACCTAGTGCAAAACCCTTATAAAAGGATTTACACAAATGGTGACGGTATAACGAGGTTTTACTGTACATGATAAGTTAATGATAAACTTTCAAGCTTTAGGTTACAAGTATTTACTAACACTTGGGCATTATACAAATATGATATAGAATATATATGAAAATATAAATATATAAATATTTTTTTTCAGTTGGGATGATACGTTTCTGGAGATTATAAATGCTTATTGTGTTGTAAAAATCTCAATTAATCCTATTCTTAAATCATGAACTTTAAATCGAAAAGTATAAGTGTATAATATAAAATGTGTTTATTCCGGCAAACCAATTAAATACTATCAGTATATTTTATATGAAACAAATAAGGAATTCGGATATATTATTTTGTCAAACACAACTATGATTCTACACATAAATACACTGAAGTTGATATTCCTATTGGAACCAATTGTGCCCCTTTATTAGCTGACAAACGACAAATGCGACGATTTCGGTTTACCCATCGTAAATTTTCCACATTTAAATAGTAATATCCCACAGTCACCCGCGTGTTCAACATATGAACATTTCATATACAGATGTAAACTACTCACTGACAAATAATTGACACAGGAATATCGAAAATCGCGTTTGATGTCAACATTCTGAAAATTTTATGGTCGGTATAATAGTCCATCTTTGTGATTAATCTGTTTCACTGGGTGAAATGTTGAGTTGCCTTTTCGTTGGCGGTTGTTGACACGTTTGTACTAATTGTGACGAGGATTCGTTCCTTACGTATTTCATTTGGACTTGACTGTGGACTCACGGCGGGTGTGACCGGTCGACAGGGGATGTTTAACCATTTTTACTGGATTTGTATCTGTGACCTGGACATTCTATAATTTTGGTATCTGAGATGTTTTATTTTGATTTGTAAATGCTATAATGGATATTGAAATTGGCTCAAATACATAGTTTAGATTTCTTGTTTTGCAAGAATATATATATTATATATATTGCAATATATATATATATAAATAATATATATTTATATTATATATATATAATATATATATAATATATATATTATATATATATAATATATATATATATATATATATCCCACTTTACACATGTATCTGATTAGATTTGCCTGAAAGACATAGATTTTTAAGTACACAATGGTCATCGTATGCCGTTCACTGTTGACGAATTCAAGTGATGGGAAAAACGTGTCTAGTAATTCATGAAGAGAGCTTCTCTAAATTCACAACGCGATTTGTTTTATACCCTTTAATGCATTCCAATTTGTTTTATTTCAATTTTTGTTGTTACAAATACATTAATCTATGCCACGAAATAATTAGTCATTAGACTCAAATCAATTAATCTATGCCGCCATAATAGATCTAGACATAATACATTGATCTGAAAATCATGATTTATCAAGACAGTAGACAATTTGCTCTACAGAAAGGGAAGTAACTACTTTTGCATTGAATCTCCATTATCATAACTTGGATCTCCACTCTTATAAATAGAAAGCCGTATATCTAAACAAGCACTTGCTGCGGCTAAATGAGACATTATATAAACAAGATTTGATGAGATCTCCTGTTCGGGCATTGCTGGAATCTGAATTAAATCTGATACCAATTATGTTCTTCTTTAGGCGCACAAATAAATTCTACCGTTAAATGATATTAGCGGTAATCAACCATCGAGCTATGACAAACGAGTACAAATAGCAATACATCAGGAATACATTTCATTATATGTCAATGAAATAATTCTTTTTCCCAATTCTCCGACACTTTCTACTTCTCTAATCTATTTTATTCCGATCAAGTGTTACTTTTCGCTCGACTTACATACCGATATATCTGTATCCTTTTGCCAGTTAATCGAGAATTATATATGTATTAATGCCAATTATTTTGGCTGGTCAGTTCCCGTTTCCTCATTAATTTTCTCATGGAATATGATACCGCATATGCTCATTAAATCCAGTACGTGTTTGTTGGTTCGTTTGATCAAATAAAAAAAATTCGACTCGGTTGTGTGTTCATACGTCTAACTGTCTGATAATTTCCAATACCTGTTAAATGTAATGAATTCTTTTTGAACTTATTGTGAACAATGAAGGTCTTTGACAAATGTAATGCCGTTTAAATACAACAGTTTATCTTTGAATTAGAAATTATTTCAGAATGGAGTAAATACCGGCAAACAAATAGCTTTTCAATCAGCATTTATTTGTTTTGAAAGTAAGCAAATAGGATACGTATTTACACCGTTTAAAATAAAATACGCAGTGTTTGCATGAATATAAATTCATACATCACTGCGGGTTTATTAAACAGTTTTACGATTTCAGCTGTGATTTCAACAGCTTCAAAATGATAAAGAAAAACAAGACATCCCAAAGGAAGAAAACACAGTATTTCAAAACATAATATCATGGGCAATCCCCCCACCCCAACACACACGCGTGCGTAAACACACACATTACAAAAACACACATATCATACAAAAACATACACTCAACTACACTTACACACATGCAAACAAACATATGCTTTACACACACACACACACATACACACACACACACACACACACACATATATATATATATATATATATATATATATATATATATATATATATATATATATATATATATATATATATATATATATATATATATACCTTCATAAGAGGAGTGCTGGCCTGCCTAAGTCGGTTGCGGGCTCGACTCGTGATCGTGATGTCGAGTCCTAGGTTTCCTGTCCTGCGGATGAGGCATTAAAAACCGAGGTCCCATGTCACTGTAGGTGTTTTAACATTCATTGCTCAGTGGCCGTAAATGCTGAGCATAGGCCAAAATTTGAAGCTCTTCACCGACATTTGGTGACGTCTCCATATGAGTGAAATATTCTTGAGTGGGTCGTTAAACAACAACAAACAAGCAAACAAAAAAACATTGATAAGAGGAATATTAAAACTGCGAAAACAACGAAATTACGCACACTTTAACATCAGAAATGTATATATTGCTCGTCACCATTTTGATCTATTGACAGTTACTGTCCGATCAAAATATTTGAAGAAGAAATTCCTTGAAAAAAATATAGCCACACACACATACACACACAGACACACACACATAGACACACATTTCTTTAAAAAGTGCATGACTCATCTCTCCTTTTCATGAAGCAAGCTCGATCGTCATCTACATGTATTGACAGTGTTAGAACATTAGAACTGTGGTATGTTAGAACGTAACTTTCAATTTGTACCGACAAATCAAATTAAACGACAATTTATACTTGCAGATGCCAGTGGCTATAAACAATGATTCAGACGTATTTTAAAATTCATCTGATTCAGACTCAACGCATTATGAATTCAGAATTGTCAAAATTGGAAATATTGTTGTAAAGGTCTGGTAACTCTCTATGAAAACTGAATTTTTCACTCTCTTTCTGGGGAAGGATTGAAAAAGTTTGGATTGTGCTCTATGGAAGAGGAAACCTTTACTAGTCAGAGTCAATAATTTAGGAATTTTCTGTAATCTAATCGGTCGGTAGTAAACCCATAACACCTGCTTTCATCTCTTTATTTCAAATTTAACAAATAAAAAGTAACCTCGTCTAAACACCACCTCGTTAATGGGACAGACTCGCAATTCATACATGGTTTCAGTCTCTTTATAAACATTTAATAAACACAGAACTTCACCTAAGAGACAATCTGCTGATCGGTAAAGTGAGGTCACTTAGGTGGCCGTAATGGCGAGGTTCCACTGTATTAATTATTTTTCATACTGCTTACGATCTTTAAGCTAATGACAGTTTAGTTTTTACGCCTTAATATTAACTATGGCAATACAAATACATTGAATGAAATTTAGCTATTGAGACAACCCAACTAATTTTTTGTTTTCTCAGTCATTTGGTGGCAGCCAGTTTTGAGTGGTGCATCGATGGAGAATTTTGAATTTAGATTAGTGTTTTGTGCCACACCCATCATGTTGATGTATATACGCCACACTCAATATATTTCAGTTATATGTTGACTGTAATATTTGGATTGTGGAGAAGAGAACCCGGTTATAATGTAATCGGGAAGAGACCACAGGCCTTCCGCATGTAAACTGGCAAAATTTTATTTCATTTACAAAATCAGCTTATGTTCTGTTGGGACTCGAACCCTCTCTGTAACACAATACTCTAACAACTGGGTCACAGATTTCCCCACCCCCCCCCGATTGACTGGTAATGGTTGAATTGACCAAACCTTTTGGCAATTTATTCAATTATGACGTCAAATTTAAATGGCCCGTAAAACACTTATGTAATTATGACATCACAATCGAATGACGTCAAAAAACACATGAATAGCCATGTGTCTGACACTTAACGATAGGTCAATTAGCGAAGTGATATCTTATGTGAGGACAGGACCTAATTGACAGGTTTTTAGACATTTTCTCAAAACTGAATATAAACAGTGACTGTATTTTCTCTCATACCTGACTATATAATATAGAGTAGGCCCGTGCAACACGCCTGTGTATGTTATGTTTGTATATCACGTGGTATGTATATTATAAATCACGTGATATGTGTATGAATATCTATTTCTCAATCATGTATAAAGCTGGCCAGTCCAAAAGTGAAACCTTGACAACAACTGCTCCGATATTATAAAGTATAATTTATTACCAGTCGTCATATTGAGTATCGCAAATTAACCGTCTATATCTACTGTTATAGCAGGTCAGTAGTAGGCTAATCGCCAACCTTCGAAATACTTGCATCGAATATCTAAATTGCAGTGCATAAAAATCGATAACAGGTAAACACATACCTTAATAATTGTACAAATAACATCAACATCACAAACAATGCTAAAATCGAAAGATACCGCGCTTCATTTACGATTCAGACAGTGATCGAAAGTTAACCCACTTTCATAACAAACTGCTGACCACGTTTTCTTGTACACGTATGATATGGCGTCACTTACCACATTTAATCTGTGAACTCAACTCTACTTCTATCTCTAGGATGCACTTTTTTTATCCATCAAAGATGTATTGTTGAATTACATTAATGCTAAAATACATCTTGTCATTATGGTTCAAAAGTATAAAAGGCTAGGTATTGCACTATTTTCTGTTGCGTTATATTTGGTCACTTTACCATTTGACCTAAATATGTCGCTTTCTGCTGCTATTAAGCAACCATGCATAACACCTTCAATAGGTAAAATTGTGGGTTAATGTTCAAATTATGTTGCATCGACGTTGCCATTTACAGAGTCGAAGATTTCAAAAATATTAAAATTTCCAAGGTTCGTAACAGAATAACAAAGATTTATACTTTATCTAAATGGCAACGTTTCACGTTAACATTTATGATATGAGCGTTTATTTATGAGAAGGTATGGGAGAAAAATACACTTTTATACGCTGTCATTGGATAAACGTTTATTTCACCCGTGGGGTTACACAATCCTGTAAATCTCTCGGCAAACCACATATTGGCAACTAAGCTATGCGACAAACGCGACAAATTCGGCTTTCCCATCGTAAATTTTCCACATTTAAGTAGTAACATCCCACAGTCACCCGCATATGGAGGTTATATTTTACAAATGATCCGATCTGCCAGGGCGTGTTCAACATATGGACATTTCATATACAGATGTTAACTACTCATTGACAAATTATTGCCACAGTGATATCGAAAACCGCGTTTTGTCTCAACTTTCCGCAAATTTTACAGTCGGTATAATAGTCTTGTTTGCGATTACTCTGTTTCACTGGGTGAAATATTGAGTTACCTTTTCGTTGGCTGTTGTTGAGACGTCTGTACCAATTGTTACGATGATTCGTTTCTCACATATTTCATTTGGACTTGACTGTGGACTCACGGCGGGTATGACCGGTCGACAGGGGATGCTTACCCCCCCCCCCCATGACACCTGATCCCACTTCTTGGTTTCCAAAGGTCCGTGTTTGTCCATTTTTGCCGGATTTGTATCTGTGTACTGAGCATCATAAAGATTTATACTTTGGTATCTGAGATGTTTTATATTTTACAGTGTTTCGTGAACCCTCTGTTGAAATAAACGTGTTTCTATTGACAGCATAGGAAATAGTTTTAATGTCTTTCGTCTACTAAGAATAGTTCTAATCAGGCGGGTTTCTCACTGTATATAGATAATTAAATATAAATAGAGAGTCCTGTTTCAAATAAAGAGTGGTTCAGTTTAAGGAAGGACAGGAATGTGTTGTTGCTAGTTGTGTAACGTTAAACCACTTTAACTCTTTCGCCCCTAAGTACCTAAATGGTTTCACTGGTGAAATATACTGAGCACTAGTATTACCCCTTTTCGTTAGCGCAAAGCTGTTAGGGCTTGAGACTAAAGCTCCTCAAGACCAACTACAATAAAAAAACACGGTACTCTACGACACATATATATACCTACCAATTGTTCGCCAACAAAACAAGCGATGATGGATCAGCAAAATCTAAACACCAACAACATCAAATCCTACGGCCGACCTTTACCGCTAACACTCAAACACTATATTACCACCACGAGTACGCACATTACTCAAAGAGAAAACTTGTATACCCCATAATACACACTGTGACACTCACGGAAAGAAACACACTACCAAACTAGGTGCCGCAGAAAGAATACACAACAAAGATCAGAACATACCCACCACAACCTAAACCCCGGTCACTACCTAAAACTAACCTCACTCTATGCTCTTTTCTATGTAACCCTCTGTTGATATAAACCTTAAACCAGTCTTTAACTCTTTCGCCCCTGTAGTTAAGAAAATTAAATATAGTACCTAAATAGGTATGTTTGTTGCTTGTTCTTGCTCTATGTACCTTTATGCTCTTTTCTATTGTTTAGACCAGTCTATTATGGACTCTAGGGTTGAGTGGGTTAAGGAATACACCATTAACTACGAAAAACCTGACTGAATTGTATATGATAAACAATAGGTTATAAGCATGCTACAAACATATTAAACAAGTGCTCAAGACGATCATACCTGTTGGTATGAAATTAGGGTAAATATTAAATCTCAGTCTACATTGTCAAAACCTTCGATTTAACCAATGTGCAACGATGACTGCCTTGGTTCTTTCTGGAGTCAACTGTTCAAACAGCAGAATTTTGTCTGTATGGAATATATTTTAGTATAAAGTAATCAACTGGTATCAAAATACCAGGTGAGGATCCATTATTACATCCGGGACCTCAAACAATATATAGGTCTAGCAAGGAAAAAAGACCCCACCCGGGTTCTGTCAAAACCCCCAAACGCTCTTTTTTCACAAATTAGAGTATGTAGTCTGTCATCCCTGTTATAATTAAAGTTAGATTGGTTATTTGTAAACATGTGTCAATTTACCTTGGTAAACGAGCCGGCCTGGCTCAGTAGGTAGCGTGCTCGATTCTGGATCGTGAGGTCGTGAGTTCGAGTCCCGCCGGTGACAGGTTGGTTGTCTGTTTTTCGGATAAGACAGTAAAAACTGGAGGTCCCGTGTCACAGTAGGTGTTGGCACGTTAAAGAACCCTCACTGCTCAATGGCCGTAAGTGCCGAGCATAGGCCAACATTTGAAGCCCTTCATCGGCATTTGGTGACGTCTCCATATGAGTGAAATATTATTGAGTGGGACGTTAAACAACAATAAACAAACAAATAAAACCTTGGTAAACCTATACAAATTGTGCAACAGGTCAGTGGTGTAACTGTCATAGACAACGGTGTCAACGTTAGCTGTTTGAAAAGCACAAAATGCATGGTAAAATGACCATTTCTGCTCCTATACCACACGTTGAACCTTTTCCCCCTTCAGACCACCTTAGTCCGTCTAAATAAAATACAAGATAATACCACAAAAATACGTTTTACCTTGTAATATTAAAATTCCCGTCTGCATGTTAAAAGAGTTTCGAACATTTTCCCTGTAAGTCGCTATTTAGCCATATGACTGGAAGTGCGTTTTCAGATTGCATGTTATTATACCTAATGATGTTGTTACATCACAGTTTTGTTTGAGATAATTTTTTTTTAATTCTGTACATGTCTGGGGATATTTTAGATAAATCCGTCAGTTTTATGAAAATTGCCAATACGGTCTTCATCCTATCTAAATAATGTAGAATATCAAACAATAGAAAGGTTTGTTAGATATGACTAACACACGAAATAATCTGCCTTTGATTCGTATCATCACGAACATATACAACTTACAAGCCTTTTTAATATAGTATTGAATTAAGATGTTTATCGATTGAATTGTACTTTAAACAAGTATGATCAGATTCAGATATACAAATAACTGACGCAATAGGAGTTTTTACATTTTTCCCTGTTTATTTGACATTTTTACGTCCAGCACAATAGTACACTTATTTGGAAACGCAGCTGTGGGTGATTTTTGCACAAATCTAGTCCAGTGTTTCGGAGCGAGGCCATTGTAATGGGTGCCAAACGTGCTTTTTATTGTATCATATAGATGCATGTGCATTAAATAATATTATATTTTCAAAAATGTTCATCTCATCTAAATTAAACTTCATACCAAATCTCGAAAATTAAACACAAGAGAGAATGTACATGCATACAATGGCATCCTGCTAAATGACAAAATTAGAATTAGTAATATATTTTGTCTACTGGGTTGAACTATTTGTATGTAATCATCGACGGAACATTCTTCACGTATTAAATAGTTTTTGTATCATGGAAATTCGTTCATATAACTAAGAATAAAATGTAATCTATATATATATATATATATATATATATATATATATATATTTAAATATACATATATATATATATATATATATATATATATATATATATATATATATATATTTAAATATACATTAATGCTGCAAGGTTTAAGGACCTTGATATATAGCAAGTGATCTGATAGCACTCGCGAGTTTAATTCACTGTTCAAAATAATTACACTTACAACGATAATGGACCATTACTAAGTATAGCTACTTCATTTGTTCCACTGTGCAAGTGTTGATTTGAAAGATAAGAAACACATTTAATTCGCATTAAACTACATACAACATTCTTTGAAATAAAATCATGTTTTTAACTGATGAAAGCCTGTACTCGAAGAACAAAAATGTATGAAGCATTTGCATCGAACAATCATAATTACATTAAGTGTTTACATAATTGTGATAATCTGTTCAGTGAAGTAACATCAGCGTTACATTACAAAACGAACCACCAAAAAGTTCAATTGTATGTCAAGACTTTGAGTAAAATTATTTGCTAAATGTATTTTAAGATTTGTTTTTAGGCTCTTAATTGATGGATTTTTATCACTTCAAACACGTTGATTTATATGCGATGTTCGGCTGCACAAGTGTTATAAACATTATTTGTTTAAATTTGATCAGACGATAAATCTTAAAAAAATTGTTTTCATTGCAATCTCATTTACACTCGTGAAAATAAACCAAATACAATCTAATGGTGAACAATTTTGAGTTTTGAAAAACAAGGCTGATAGAAATTACAACATCATGTTTTATGATATACGAATATATACATATATGTGTTTCAGGTAAATGTATAACTTTCATAATTTATGAGACTTTAATGAAATACGCATATTTTATGTTTTAACTGGGTTATTTTCTATTTCCATTACAAATATTTATAGAAATAAGATCATAATGATTGCTAATTCGAAAAAAAAAAACCAAGATGCATCAGCGGGCTAGGACCAGTAGCCGCTACTACATTATTTTGGCTATATAAATCAATCGTCAGCTTTTGGAAACATTTCTCAAACAGAAGAAAAAATTAATTTCACGGTACATATTTGAGATGAAAACACACAATAGCCGGCTTCTAGTCCAAGCCGACTACTGGTCCATGACCATTAGAAAATCCATAACTAGTTTGGGTATATTATAACATTTTAAGCACGTATCTAAAAGTATGACCAAAACACAAAACAACGATTTTCCTAAGTATAGTGCTTTTCAGTATATATAGGACAGAGGAAAATAGAATTTTTGCGAAAAACAAAAACCACGTGTACTAATTATGTACATCAAAGTATTTCTAAAGATACTACATAACACATGCGTATTTTTTATTGTTCAAAGATGAACAAGTTGTCTATAAAACCTAATATAAGATACGGGTTGAAATTAACTGACGTGTTTAATTACTAAATTGAACAGCGGCAATGAATTGCGAGTCATATAGGGGCCGTTTCAGAAAGCCAAAAGTATTAAATTACTTAGATAGTTGGAACCTCGGTCCAACCAGTTAATGTACAAACTACTGATACCCAGCTTGGCTGCGCCTTTCATGGCATTTACGGTAGAATTTAATGCAAGCCTGGAAAAGAGGAGCAAAGGTATTAATTTGCCCTCTAAAAATATGGTATATTGTTATTAAAATGTAAAATGTGATTAGTGATCTAGATCTAAAGTTTTACATTATACATTTAAATGAAATGTGATAAATTCCCAAAAGGGAATAATTTTATAATTTGTGTAGGTACCAACTGTTTTGCAGACACTGTTTCTAAGTAAGCCGATAATGTGACTCGCAGCACCGTCCATGAACATAAATAAACGAATAAAATTGAATAACATATTTATTATAACATTGATTTATATATGTTTTCCTTGTCCCATGGGACTACCGAAGATGTTGCAGCGTCAACCAATCTGCAAATAAAACCGAAATAGTGAGGTCACCATCAATCAAGCAACAGTCTGATGCACAGCGGAATTGTCCTACACAATAGCTCATTTTAGAACCGATAATATGGTTTGATTTTAAACCTTTGGAAAATATATAAACACCATTTATATGGAACCTTAATGTTGCCACCTAGATATGTTTCAATAATTTTTCGTTATGGAATAAACACAAATGTTTGATCAAAATGACACATTCAACACCACAAATATCCGAAACTAGACTCTTTTCAGATATAAAGCATATATTCATACCTAAATCGCATAGACGTTTAAAATTCAAATTCTGTCGAACTGTTTCCTTATTCCCAATATGCTACAATGCGCTACTAAGACGGCTGTTGGCCCTGTTAGCATTTCTCTCCAAAAGGATGAAATATTTCCGCTCAATTCAATATTAATCTTTGACACAAACCATTCTAATTTTCTTTTGTGTCAAATCGCTTTAACCACGTGAAAAAGGTTCTATATATTAAATGTGCATACGGTAAACGTATTTACATCCAGTTAATTGGTCACATCTGTTCAAATGACCAAACGCTGTTCTGTTATTGTTATTGTGTTTTACGAGTTAAACCTAGTTTTCTCAAGTTAATCCTAGTTTTCTCGAGTTAATCCTAGTTTTCTCGAGTTAATCCTAGTTTTTCTCGTATTCCACATTAACCGGAGAAAAATTTGGATATACTGAGAAAAATAGCCAATTTTTAACTGTCCAAAGTTTTCATTAATGTGATTGTGTTAAACCTATTTTTCTCAGTTAAAGTAAGTTTTACTCATTTCTGTGACTGTGGCGCAGTTGTACCTATTTTATCTCCAATTAATGTGGGTTACTGAGAAATGTAGCATGCCAAAATCACATTAATGAATTAAACTTAGTTTTTTTCTGTTAAACCCAGTTTTAGTTTTACCAAATTAATATGGGTTACGAGTCAAACTCAAATTTTCTTCAGTTAATTCTAAATATTTCTCTAAACCCAAATTACCTGTAAAAACTAGGTTAAACTGAGAAAAACTAGGTTTAACTGCTACAAATTCTCACAAATGTGATAGTGGTGCTGTTAAACTTAGTGTTTCTCGGTTAAACTAGTTTTTTCTCGAGAAAAACTAAGTTTAACTCATTTTGTGATTTTGGCGAAGTTAAAAGTAGTTTTTCTCAGTTAAATCCAGATTTTCTTCTCCAGTTAACGTGGTTCACTGAAAAAAAAATCTAGGTTTAACTGGAGTTAAATTAGGTTTAACTGAGAAAATCTAAGTGTACTTGAAAAAGCACGCCGAAATTACAATAATGATCGTATCCCAGTTTTCTCTGTTAAGTCTAATTTTTCTTTTTTAAAGTGGGTTACGAGTTAAACATATTTTTCCCCAGTTTATTCTAGTTTTTCTCGGAACCCAATTAAGCGGTGAAAACTAGATTTAACTGAGAAAAATTATCAAAAATAATTACTTTATTTACCGACCAACAAGCAACCGTCTTGACTCTGATAACGGATTTACCGTCGCTGACACATTACAACACATTCAAGTTGTCAAATCAAATGTTTATTCACAATAGTTCAGGGATAAATCTGGGTCATTTGGATGTTTACAACATCTGTTTCTAATAATAAGTACCGGAGGACGACATGGCATGTAAGTACATAAAGCATATCAACTTTTACACCATTGTGCATACATAAAGACACTAAGAAAGAATCCGATGTAATAAAGTCTGTAATTCGCGTCTCGTCCTATTTCACATAGAGCTAACACGGTGTACACAGGTTGATCATTGACTGTATTACGCACTTAACTGAGACACCTCTTATTTTGGATAAGATCGTTATATCTTTAAACACGTACGTTACAGTGCAATTTCATTTTAAACGGTAGAACACGTTACCGTCTCTGCACAAATGAAAATGCAGAACAAAAACAAAAATGTAATAAAATAAAATATTTATTAAGTATTAAGTGAATTTGTACAACAATAAAGGGTTATTGTAACAAATAGCATCGAAGTAGTAGTATTAAGAATTACAACAGCATTCAAACACGCGCGCTTGTGTTACAAAGCTGAAGTAATGGTGATGACGTAAGATGACGTGTTTTTATTTAATCAAGTCCGAACGCCTAAAAATGATATATACAAAAGAACATAGTCACATTCATTTAGATACCTAGAGTACATGGGACCTTTATCAATGTTAAAAGCAAATGAAAATGAGTATTCATTTTTTAAATACACGTATGTTTTGGCAAATAAACATTACTCAAATTTCAATAGGAACATCGCATGCTGCTTTTTAGAACACGGAAGTGACATTATCATTATACATTTAAAAAAGGAAAGTCTAAAATCGAATTATAGAAAGTAACAGTAAACATATAAATTTAAGATTGGAGAGCAAAATAATGTGATTTTTTGTGAATATTTTTATTTCTTGTATGTACTAAAAACCTATACAGAAAACATACTTGTAGAGCACTGGTAATAAAATCACAATGATGTACAATAACTGGTCAATTTCACATTGAAACTAAACATCGGGGCCATGTTTTAACATCGACATTAGCGGTTTTTTTTTATTTTTATTTTTTGTTCGATCTCGAGTTATCTGGACTTTTTGTCGGGACCGATGATTGATCTGGAGGTAACCGGGTAACCAGGTAAATCGAGATTACCGATCTTGACATAATATATACTATATGACTATATACATACAGATATATATATATATATATATATATATATATATTATATATATATATATATATATATATATATATAATATATATATATATATATATATATATATAATGGTGGAAGAGCGAGCCAAGTTTCAATGTATTCGGAAAGAGACCACTGACAAGTGTTCGAGCAAAACTTTATCAACCAAATTTGTCGAGGACCGGAGCCTTCCCTGACTAGAGATGTTCTAACCACTCGATCACAGAGACCTGTATTATTCGTACTACACTATTATCTAATATTTGGATGCTACATCTTTATCTGATCTCCCTGATCTCCGCCTTTGGTAGATTTACGTGAGAAAATGGAATACAAGTTGATAAAAGTCAATCTAAATACGTTGTTATTGCGCTACGAATGTGCGTGCATGTCAACAAAAAGGCAATTATGTTTGGATAAATGTTTGCATTATAGGGTTGTAAACTAAATCAGTGACTTCTCATCTCTAAATGAATTATTGTTATTTCCCCGTTCACGATATACTCCAAACTAAATATATAAATTCAACAAACTGACATGAGTTTAACAGAAATGACAAGTTGGATAATAACTTAATTTTCAAATCATTTGCTGTGATGGATATGGATTAAGGTTAAATATCCAAAATGTTAACTGTGTAAGAGAGAGAGAGAGAGAGAGAGAGAGAGAGAGAGAGAGAGAGAGAGAGAGAGAGAGAGAGAGAGAGAGAGAGAGAGAGAGAGAGAGAGAGAGAGAGAGAGAGAGAGAGAGAGAGAGAGAGAGAGAGAGAGAGAGAGAGAGAGAGAGAGAGAGAGAGAGAGAGAGAGAGAGAGAGAGAGAGAGAGAGAGAGAGAGAGAGATTTGTACATTTGTTATCAGGTGTCAAAACATCGACTTCAAAAAACAAAATATTTCTTAGGTCGAATTAGATTTCGAATAATACTTGTGAGAAAATTGCATTTTAATATGTATAGATGTGTTTCGGCAAAGATGTTGCATGACTAAAACTATTTCCTTATAACCATATAGTCTTATCTAGGGAGGTCCACAGATGTAGCACCTGGCGGAACGAAGTTCTTTGATCTAAAAACAGTTTTATTGCCGATAGTGAAATTGATGCCAGTGATTCTATCATTGAAATTTGAAAAGAACGAGACCCCGACAACGTAAAAAATTAAATTATTTTATCATATGTTTCCATCTCATCCTTAACTTAATAATTGCAGGCATTGCGGACATTTCGCTTTATTGATGTTTGAATATTTGAAATTTTTATGCATGCACATTTTATTTTTGATTTAGCTTTAGGAAAATTCAGGTGAGGAATAAATAGGTAGATTAATTTTTTGAGAAGTCAGATAAATTGCAAAACATTTATCTGTTGATACTTAACTTTTGATGTTTTACACAGATACGTATGTTTTTATCTATATTTCATGGCAAACTATAGAAAAGGTTTTAAAATACCTAAAAATGATGTCTGCTACACCAAGTGATGCAATGGAATGTCGTAAAATTAACTTCAAATGGTGAAACATTTCTGAAAAGCAAAACAATCATGTATTTTGTAGCATAAAAGTTGCATAACGAACAGTAAAATTCAACATAATTATGTAATATAAATTGTTTCCTGTTTCGCTGGAAAGGATTGGTACTAGATTAATGTTCCAAATGTCTCATTATAAGGTAGAAGATAATATGGTTTTGGGGTAAAATTTGAAGAAATTTACTGGCAGTGTTTTGGGAATCGTAGAAATCAATTATAAAAATGTGGTTAATAGCACGCTCGTAATACAAAATATATCAAGCAATCACAATTTGTGAAAAACATCAAAAAAAAATATATATATATGTAGATTTCAATATCTATATTCATATATAGCCATACTTCTAAAGTTAAAGTGTCGAAAAGAGGAAGTACAACGGTAAAACAAAATGAAAGTGGGAACAGAACAGAAACGAAAAAAAATAAATGTTGGATTTTTGCAGTAAATAGGAGCATACACATTTCTGGTTACTCTTAGAGAAATGTATCTAAATTTATTATTTATCATTGTCTGATACTGCTTTCTGTTTTTTTTTCGGAACTCTTTATCTATCTTAAATTCGAGGTCAGCTGATGAAGCATTTCTGACAGAAACCATCGCCCTGAAGATTTGGTTTGCAAAAGTATAACAGGTATTATATCTATAATATTCAGCCAACATTCAGTCGAATATCTTATCATTATATAACACGACACATTTGATTAAAGACGTATGCAATTCGTTAATTCCTAAGTAAAGGAACCGGACATTTAATTCAATATATTTGTTTTAAATTTAACCTATTTACAATGTGCTTAGGGGAACTACAAATGAATTTTATTCCGCATCATGCCTAATGGAATTTCTTTGTATGTTTATAAGCCCCTACCAGATGCCCTAAAAACTGGAACTATAGAAGTAATTTACAAATGCAATGATTTATTCCTTAGGGATTCACAACCTTTCATACAAATTGACAATTACAACAATACTGTTCAAAATATAGAGTCAAAGGCGATACTGAAAATGAAGTGCACTTGCAATCAAAAAAGTGAAACATGGTGAGAATTGATGATATATTACATTGGAACGGCTTCATTTGTTTGTGTTCGACTATTTTGCATAATTACCAACTGTGTATTTCCTTTGGTTTTTTTTCCCATAAAGGAAAAAAAAAAAAACTTCCCAAAAATGGCATGCAATGCTTTTATTTTCATAATTACAAGGAAATGGTTTCTAGTCAAGATTCCGTTACAAGCGAAAGTGCAAAGCGGAATACGAACATTTGCCGACATTTGGATGCTTGATCTGTTCCTTGAAAAACAATTTTGTATTGAAGAAGACGGTATTACGTCTATACTGATATGATTATATAATATGTGTTTCACATTGATTATGTTTATATATATATATATACTCGACACCGACTAAATGTTTGTCAGATTTTCGAGACGACCTGTCCTTTTATCAGGACAAAATGATTAAAATAAAATGAAAAAACTTACACTTACAGACTCTCTCACGCACAAAATCGTAGAATGAAAGATGAAAGAAATGCTACTAGTTACAAGTAAAGTGAGATAAAGTAATAAGTAATGGAAAGTGAAATCAAAGTGAAAGATAACTAAAAACTAACCTCAAACTGCCAACGAAATGTAAACCGAACTAGATCTAAGTAAAAATAACAAGAAACTGCAAAATTACTAAAAATTATTGATCTACAAGCAAAGTCAAAGCACGAAAGTCAATCTGACAAACTGCACTCAATTAGGCGGATTCGATGCATAAAAAGGTTCGATCCATCATTCCCAAACAATATAAAAATTCCAGAACAAAAGTTCGCACCCAAAGGGACAATGACAATGGATTTGTGTTTAAATCCTATTTTACATTACGGCTCTCATCAAAACAAGTTTATTTTCTTTGTAAGACTGTCGTTTCTTATTAAAAATTTAAATAATCTAACTTTCCGTTTACGTCAACCAACTTTTCCATCAGGAGTAGCAAACTCCAGAAATATACATGTATTTTTTTACCTGTTGAAACTGTATTGATTTGTTTCAATGACTCTCTCATTTTATTATCATTTTCGTCCCTTGATATGTAGCAAAAGAAAGGGGTTTGCCAAATAAATTACAAAATGGTCGTGGGTGTATCTCTAGAATATCAAAATATCGCTGTCGTAGTTTTTCTTGTTCAGAAGGATTTCCTTTGATGATTGTTAACACGGAATATTTTACGTTTTATTACGAGGCTTCTTTAGTGTATGGGATGTAACTAATACTTTTAATTGCATCAAAATGTGATAGCTTAGCTACATTTAATGCTGTTTCACGTCGTGTAAAAGTAGTCATTTGTACAAAATGACCATGAATGTTCTAGATTGTAGGCCAATTAATTGATATATGCTAACAATCGATGCTAATTTATTGCAATCAGGACAAAAATCACAGTATGAGGTATGGTTCTTTATTCTTTCCTTGATTGCCAACGTTTTACTCCATTTGCCGCGAATCTTGCAATGGAAATTTACAGATTTATGGTAAAAGCTTGGAAGCATTAAAATAATTGATTTGCTTTTCACTTTTTCAGTTGGAAATCAAACTTTCTAACTATGATTAACATAATTCAAAGGAAATAGAAATCCGTAGTAGTGGTTTCAAAATTGGTTATTTAAATCTTGTTTCAGTCAGCCATCTTGTTTGTAGCATCATTAATCGTCATGACATTTGTTTGACACATTTAACAGAATAAAGACAAAAAAAAAAAACAAAAAAACAAATAGATCAATATTTTTTTACCATGTGTGCGTCAATATCAATATCTGGATTGACAGGTATCTATATTTACTAGCTTCTTATTCATATTCAAATTTAAATCCATTTGTCTGACATTTGCCTTGAAGAAATTCAATCATCTCTCTCTATATTTCTCATTTTTCTCTTTTCCTGTCCCTCTCTCTCCTCATCTATCTCTCGCAATTTCCATTTCTTTCTTTTTCTCTCTTTCTCTCTCTCAATTCCACTCTTATTCTCTCTATCTCCTCTCTCTTTTTTCCCTCCCTCTCTTTCTATCCCCTTTCTCTTTCCCCTCTCTCTTCCTCTATCTCTCTCAATTTCTCTCTCTCCCTCTCTCCTTTCTCTCTCCCACACTCTTCCTCTATCTCTCTAAATCCTCTCTCCTTTCCTCTCCGACTTTCTCTCCCTCACTCTTCCTCTCCACTTTCTCTCTCTCTTTGTTCCTCTACCTCCTCTCAATTCCCCTCTCTTTTCCTCTCCGCTTTTCTCGTCCCCTCTCTGTCCCTTTGTCTATCTCAATTCCTCTCTCTTTCTCTCTCCTTTCTCTCAGCCTCTCTCTTCCTCTACCTATGTCTCTCTGTTCCTCTATCTCTTTAAATTTCTCTCTCTCTTTTCCTCTCCAACTTTATCTCTCCCTCTCTCTTCCTCTATCTCTACCAATTACCACTCTCTCCTCCTCTCCCGTCTCTTTCCCTCTCTCTTTCTCCAACTCTGAATTCCTCTCTCTATCTCTCTCTCTAACTCTGAATTTCTCTCTCTCTCTCTCTCTCTCTCTCTCTCTTTCTCTCTTTCTCTCTCTCTCTCTCTCTCTCTCTCTCTGTTACTATACACATGACTAGTGGAATGTGACGTAACTCTATGAACAAAATACATAACTCACGGTGTTGTCTTTATTGACATTAGATCAAATAAATTATCAAACGAGCTCAAATGAGGTAATCTGTCCTTGGAATGATGAATGGTATAATAAATTTAATAATACATTTAAAAAGCTGATGAAATTAGATGATATATGTCTTAATATACAGCAAAACAGCCAATCATTCATATATTTGTGTTAAACAAACCGCTGCAATACTAGCTGATTATTTTATACGCAAGTAATATTTCGATTGGATAGCATCGTTAAAATATCAAAGAACCGAAAGTCCTGCTAGTCGGTGAATTTTCAGTAGTAGGAACGGTTCACAATCATCTCTCTTTATTTCTACGGTTGCGTTATGTGACGTTATCCACTTGTTCAGCTGACGTTTAATGTTTAGTCCAACGGGCGCACAGGGACATACATTGTACAACCTACAGTACTGGGGTTGTATCGAACATATAAAAGCCCTGGCTTGTGCAGGCTGGTAAGGTAGAGTGTACGTTATTTACCCATTCCATCTGATGTACAGCATAGATCCAACTGCTGGATGTTGACCAATAAGCCATAATTTATGGATTATTGACAGATCAATTGCATTGGTGATTATTGAGCGGTTTTCAATTATTGATCCATTATTATTTATTGAATTTGTTATAAAATATTGATAGCTCATTGATTGTTTCCTGATTATTACTTGGTTATTGATTGATAATTTATCTGTTATTGATTATTTTGCTTTAATTATCAACCACATTTCACCACAAACTAGTGAGGGATGTGGCCATTGGCCTTTTATTATTCCAACAGATGTAACTCCTTTTTAAACTAGATGTCTTGAATGTACCTTGCAATATAAGAGATATGTCACAGTAATCTGTAATTATTTAGATATACCATGGCGGAGAACTCAAGTGTGCAGAAAAACAAGTGTGCAGGGAACATGTGTGTTATCACTGCAATTACCAGTAATTGATTTGAACAGAAAAAAATAAACCTTGGAGTTTGTCTGTGTCGCCTCACAGAACGCCGTTATTCAAGACAAAATATGTATCATATCACACAAAATTTGTGGCTGTTCACGTTATAAAATACAAAACTAAATAATTGTCTTGCGGACAATGTGTATTCTACATTCCCTATAAAATCGCAAATGTTTACTTCTAATGGCATTCAATCATGATTAGTCATCATTTTTGGACATGTTCAATAGCTTTACCGTGCCCGATCACGGAATTTAAGTCAATGTTTTAATGACAAGAATGCCCCACACCTGTGATGAAACTGACCTAACAATATTACACACAACACATGTTTTACCGTCACAGCATTCGTGCAGACGACAGTTCGTGAAAGCAAAAACGCCGTATTCAAGAGTGTACAAAGAAGATTTGACATGAGTTCAGATTATGAAAAAACAATAATATACACGTAATCGATATACATGTATACAGAATGACAACTCGTATTATTATTTTGAAAAGTTAGCATCCGTCAACGCACAGGAGAGATCAGCACCAGAACCTTCAATGTATACTTCGTCCGCTGTGACAAAACCCGCAACCTCGTTAGGCTGACAGGACGGAATATATGATTTATAAAACCGGTACAATGAATTGTACTTGCAATTGCAATTTTAATTGTTTTTGTATTATCGACTCTTCCAAAGTTTGTGATGCTTAATTAAATGGTCATATTAATAAATTATTATAGAACTATATTACAATATTATCACGCGGATGACGCATTTAAAACATCATAGCAAAGTAATACGGTGGAACTGAGGCATGTACATACTGGTTTAGTTATGTTCATGCGAACATGGCGACGGTTAGCAGGGGCGGGGAATGTCAAAAGGAGCGTTGGTTTAAATTACGAATGTCCGATAAGGCTCTGTAATCTAAAGAAATATGACGCTTAGTTACCTATGAACTAAACAAGTAATTAAACAATATCATAGAAATGTATATTTTCATTGAACAAATAAGCTTTCAAGTATTCAGAAAATGGAAACTATTTTCAATAATAAGAAACCTCCTGATATGTTCCTTTCAATGAAAGGGGCTTTACAGAAAACGGGATTTAGAAAGTATTGAGACGGCGGAACCGAGCAATGCCCCATACTGTATAAGTGGTAGCTACAGTCGATGAATTAACTTCGTGAATTCACTGACTAAAACCAGAATCTTAATCGTTGAATAGTGGTTATTGCAATATATTTAGGCTGGTATTCGGCCTTGTTTTATACCAATTGTCTTCATTCAGAACACTACATTTATATCAAATTCGGGCTCGGTTGATGATCGATAGACTTGAGTTCTTGTTTTACCCTCTCAATTACAAAAGTATATATTTTATATAACCACTGAATTAATAAGGAATGTCTTGCTTGCGAGCGAGATGCAATAGCGGTAATTTGGAAACTAAATACAGTTTGGCCAGCATATTCATGATTAAGATATAGTTGATTGCTTATTATTTTTAAATTTTAGTTTTGGAGATAGTGTAATTCAAACAACATTTTTAATCAATAGGTATTTGATAATCAAACATACTAATATACATACTAAACGATCAAAGAAATTTACACAAACATCACAAACATGAAAGTAGTTTCGTTTTATTGTATAAAAAAGCAATGGAAAAGTTAGAAATGGGAATATATCGTGAATAATACATTACAATACGGATTATTATTAATGAACACAACACCTCCCAGGTGTAATGTCGGTAACTTCAAAGACCCCAGGTTTTGCCGTTAGTCATTCCATGGCCACATGATATTGAATCCACAGAACATTATCCATAATGAGCATACATATACTTATAATTTATGGACTGTGAAGTTATGGGGTATATGTTAATTGATAGGAAATAGATTTTTTTAAAATTCAGAATTTAAATCATCATCATATCCACAAACTCTTTTCACTCGAAACGTCAATTTTCTTTGTAAATATATGGTCTAAAAAGATGCCATGAATACTATTTCATACGGAGTAGTATTGCTGTTGGTTGTAAAGCATACTATTTTTACAAAATTATACATCCCAAATTCGAATGTTTGAATTGATTCATAAACTAGAAATGTCGTATTATTTCTAAATATTAATTACTATATCCACATTTCGAGTTATAGAATATTTGAGAAACGCAGTAAATTCATCTTTCCAAGTCAAGGTTTTCTGATCTTCTTCATTCCTCATACCCCTTGACAGATTTGGCCGGTATATTCTGACTTTGCAGTCTCGACTTTCTTTGGCATTCACGTTCCACCAGATTATTTTTTTTTATTAGATATTACATGTTACTTTACCTTTTCAATCAATTCCCAACACAAAGTCATATAATCTCTCTCTTCTCTTTTTTAATAATTATTATGGCTATTTGCTCAAAATTTCGTAATAAGTCTAAACACCTTGGAATATATTATTGCACAATATCAGTAGAAATTGATGAAAATATGGATTCTGATGAATAAAAGATTGAGAGTTTGTTTACTGTTGTTTAACGTCCCACTCAAGAATCTTTCACTCATATGGAGACGTCACCAAAATTAATGCCGGTGAAGGGCTTCAAATTTTGGCCTATGTCGGCACTTACGGCCATTGAGCAGTAAAGGTTCTTTAACGTATCCACATCTACTGTGACATGGAACCTTGGTTTTTACTCTCTCACTCGAAGGCTGGCCGCCGGCTGGACTCGAACTCCCGACCTTACAGTCAAGAATCGAGCGCGCTACCGACTGAGCCAGGCCGGCACAAGCATACGGCACGTGTAATTAATGCGAAGATTAAAGTAGAAATAAAACACAAAGTTTCAGGAAAATCTTCAGTCCTTCCTCATTATTTAGAAAATGACATTTTATTCAATATTGATGATCATGCACTAAATCAATTAACGGAGCTGAATACAGGAAGTGCCAAAATTGATGCAACTCTTTATTTTTATATTTTTTCATATAAAACACAGCTTTTTAAAAAGACTACATCAAAGTCATTATTAATTCAATTTCAGTACGTTTAACCGGTAAGCATTAATGTTATAAAGTTACTGGGTTTGTTGTGTGATAATAGGCTTTGGAATATACGAAGCTTTAATGTCTCCTTTTGATATATGGAATTAGGAAATTGTGACGCAAAGAGTTCAATTTTAAATTTATATTGATGGATCTTCAGAACAGCAAATTAAATTACAGTGAGCAAATATACAATGAAACTATTTGATATTCTGACTTCTATGGTTTAGTTTTCATCAAAATTGATTTAGAAATAACTCTCCATGAATATTTTGAAAAACCAAGGAATTAGAAGAAATGTATAGGAAAAAATAAAAATGTTCAATTTTGGCGTATCACTTGCTTTTTGCAATATTTATTTAGTACACAAAGGGATTGGGGCAGATATAAACCGAATTATACCTTTAGGAACATTCGAAACTATAGATCTACATATTCGCGAAAAGCCATATTAAATTTTTGTAGTTATTATATATTACTTTCGAGAATGCAGTTCTGGCCAATTTACCAATCTATTTCAAGAAAATAAAACACGTTCATGTGAAAATAAAACATCCAAGAATCACACAATCTGCATCTGCACAAAAGCACACAGATATACATTATACATAGCGTAATTATCAAAACTGTTCACGATCCGGAACAAGGCGATATTATAATAGGGATGATAGAGTAGTGTTTGAAATAAAAATCAACGATGCATAGAACATGGTGAAGTAAAATGGCTATCCCATTTACATACACGGATTTTTCTTACTATTCCTTACGGATTTTCAACTCGTAGTCAATCGAAAGCACCCGTACGTGTCCGCACATATTCGTAAGGATCCATGAAAAGAGAGGCAAACATTTTCGTACGACTCGTCCACGGAATGATTTTTTTTGTAAATAATACTTAAATATCTTGTAACTGTCCATAAGTATCGAACACCGGGCGAAACAACGTCTAAAACTCCAACAAGAATCAATAAATGACTCCAAACCGATTTGCTTTACACTTTGTTACATTTTGTTTTTGACTTGTTTACGGGTTATTACGAATGCTCAAATGTTGTTTACGAATTCATTTAGTCCTTTAGGTGAGTTTACGAGTACTTTACAGAGCCGGCCTGGCTCAGTCGGTAGCACGCTCGACTCTTGATCGCGAGGTCGTGAGTTCGAGTCCAGCCGGTGGCAGGTTCGTTTCCTGTCCTTCGGATGAGACAGTAAAAACCGAGGTCCCGTGTCACAGAAGGTGTTGGTAAAGAACTCTTACTGCTCAATGGCCGTAGGTGCGCAGCATAGGTCAAAATTTGAAGCCCTCCACCAGCATTTGGTGACGTATCTATACGAGTGAAAGATTCTTGAGTGGAACGTTAAACAACAATAAATAAACAAACAAAGGAATACTTTACAAACATATACGAATACTTTATAATTTGGAGGTATACAAGCTGCTAAATCAGCAACATTCTCTTCAGTTAAATAATTAAATGAATATTTCAAAGAAGTCACATCTCTATATTTAGTCTACAATATCTACAAGCATGGCTCCAAAGAGAAAAACATACAGCAGGGTGATGATATATCTGTAATCTCTTTCTCTTATATGCCATGTTATATCTATGGCACACCAAAATCAAAATAATCAGTTAATCCTAGTTTTTCTCCAGTTAACTGTAGTTTTTCTCGTATTCCATATGAACTGGAGAAAAACTAGGTTTAACCACGAGGGTCCATATTTAGACAGTCAAAGCTTTCCCATCGCTTCGAAACGTTCATCTAGCAATATCTTTCAAATTTGTCAGTTTTGATGGAACCTGATCCCATCTCTTGGTTTCCAGAGGTCCGTGTTTATCCATTTTACCGGATTTGTATCTATGTGCTGGACATTCTATTGATGTATACTTTGGTATCTGAAATTTTTATATTTAGTAAAATCTCAGTAATTGAGACATCTATCCGTGTTATCAGGTTATTTTTATACACATTGTTATGTTTTCCATTCATGAAACAAATTCCACTCAGCGAGATTTGGGCGCCGCCATTATTTGGTCCTAAGTTCGATAATTACGTCACTTAATGTTGTGCACACACTAGCCCAAACAAAATATGTGATTTCCATCGCTTACTAACCATGCTGTCAAATGATAAAGTTGCGAGTTATTTGGTCTATTTATCGTATTACTGAATGTACACAAAACGGCGAATAACTCAATATCCATATTTGAAGTATGCTGGTAGCAAAAATAACATTACTGAGCTGTTTCAAGCGGATTCTCAAATATACTTTGTCACAGGGAAGCATTATTTATTTGTTTATTTGTACACTTGTGATCGTTAATATACGTGATTTTGTAGGATTAAAAGAAATATTAAAAAAAAACAAAAAAACAAAACCGCTGTCGGAATTAGGATCCAGATGAATTTAGGACCCCCGACGATAAGTAAGAGAAACTAGGATAAACTGTACCAAAATCATATTTCATTCATTTACCTATTTTGTTGATATCTATTAGATCTACGTGTAAATTGTATATATCTACGTGTAGATCTAGATATGTGTGTTTTAATTATCAGTAATTGTATTTTTATTTGTATTATTAATTTTGTAGTGCAGGATCCTAATCAGTCATCTTTTTCATGACTCAATGTGTGCTATGCGTAATAAAATTAGAAAAAACGTTCTATACCAAAATAATTTCTTTTTTAAAGGAATGGGGGTGCAAAAAATTGCAAATCACAGTCAGGTCAATAACATGCTAATCTTATATTCCGATTCTAAAACAAAAAACAAATGTAGCATTAAAATTCAACAGTTTTTATCCATAACATCAAAATATTTTCAAGAGTCAAGACTATTGCTGATCAACTTGTTTTCTTCGATGATATAAGCACCAAGCATTCTTTTCCATTTGTTTTATCCATGGATGTGGCAAATTATCTGAAACCCACATTATCTTTCTTTCTGAATTATTTAAAAGTAATTGACATTTGTATTTTGTATCTCGTTAATACAATTTTGGTTTTAAATAAATGAGCTGTTCGTTGTTGTTGAATCATATAAGAGGCCCGCTGTCATCGGCTCTTCGTTTGACATGTCGGCGCGTGGTGAGACTTTCGCAGTTTCAAATTTAATTAAAGGAATATCAGCAATGATTAATTATTCATGGATGTTGAATGGGGGATAAAATGATCTGCAGGTATGCTTGATTTGACATATTTCTTCAGCGTGATGCTAAAAAAATAATATTATAAAACATGTAAACTATACCCTACACGTGTTTTCGTAAGCGATATCACAGATTACTAGATCTACTGATGTTGTTTTATGACAAGTGACTACGAGGAGGTGTCAATTAAGCAATCAACACGCAATTATGGAATCGATTAAAAGGTGCATACGTCCAAGTCAAAATTGTGAGCTTCAAGGAATCGTAACATTGCGTAATATTCTGATAACAATATATAAAAAACCTAAACTTCCTCGTATTAATCCGTGATACCAAATATATACAAATCGTAAAAATTTACATCACAATATATCGTAATAAACTGTAAACAGCTGGAAATAATTCGTAACTTCTATCCAATAGCTCGTAAACATGGCGAAATTGTTAGGATCCGTGTACATTTACGAATAAGTACCATACGTAATTCAATTCGTAAAATAAACGTGTAACTGAAAGGGTTATTGCGTCCCTTATGTTTTGGGAAATCGGAATCGCGTGTGTAACCGGGTGTGTCACTTAATCCAGAGACCCTATCCATGTATTATACTTTTTATTTCACTTACTGACGGGGATAGGGACTCACCATCGTGTATTGAAGGTTTTGTATTTTCAGGGGGAGGGGAGGGGGTGGTCTTCAAAGATTCGGGCATAACTTTACCAAATTAGATAGCAAAAAGCTTACATTTCGACTTAATTGTTTATGTTTAAAGAAATATTAGCTGTGCTGGTTTTTTAAAAAAAAATATATTCCTTTTGTACTACCTAGACTGATATACAATAGCAGAAAAGAGATATACACAGGCATAAACATATTAACGGTTTGGGACAAAATATCAAATACACACGTAGAGAATAAATTGAAAATAGAATGATGGGTTTCAC
The DNA here is from genome assembly GCA_030159075.1 of Atrina japonica. NCBI lineage: Eukaryota > Metazoa > Mollusca > Bivalvia > Pterioida > Pinnidae > Atrina > Atrina japonica. The sequence continues at coordinate 838,319 of BROG01000260.1, read as the reverse complement.
TAGAGGAATGAAAAAAAAATCTTCTTTATCGGAAAATTATAAAATAGCTCTTGTCATTATGCAGTTCAATTGGTAAAATTTCCCCTGGGAACGCTTGTACATAAGACATTCAATTAGTGAAAAAAGCTTATGTTTCTAAAGGGAAAAATCGTGTATTTCAATTAAAGTGAAAATCCTACTTTAAACTGTTCAAGTCATTTTTGTACAATACCACTTTTGCAATTTGCTGATATAACACGGATTCGTTTCTGGTTCCGACTACAAATTATCTGGCGACAATGAAACCGCGAGATATTAATAAAAAAATCAATCATTCTTTAAGTGATATTTTTTAATTTGTGGATGCTAAATCAGGTCAAGATGTAGTCAGAGTTCGGCACTGGTTTTGTCGATTTTTTTTACCGATTTCTATAAATCATATAAATTTGTCGATTTCATCTTCAGCAATATGACATAAATATCAATGTACTTATGGTTGGTATTTAATTTGCAAAAATGTTTTCCATTTAAAAGAGTTTTCCAATCAAGTGAGAAGAAAGAACATGGCGTATGTGTATATTTCACTGTTATCGTTTTTTTATCATTTAAACAATGAAAAAACAAGGGCAATGGCAAATGAAAATAGGTTATGTGTTCCATTTATATTACAGAATACGAAATTGTAAACAAAATAATCGAAATATGATCGAAGGTGAAACTTCATCATTTCTAAATGCGGGAGCAAAAAATGCAAAAGTCGTCATGTATGCAAATCATGTACTCATTACTGAGAATTCATTTACATCCAGCCTAACAAAACGTTCTATTTCAACTCACAGCTTCGTGTACGTCTACTAACTTAGCATACGCTATGGAATGTTCTCTTTGTGGGATATCATATGTGGGTGAAATCAAGGGAAAGTTAAGTAGTAGAATGTTCGGACATCGATTCCAGATTAATCATGTCGGTAACCAGTTACTATACAAACATTTTAATCTGCCTGAACATTCCATCCTTTCCATGAGAGACCGTATTTCAGAAAATATATTTCATCCATCAAACAACCCCAACTTACGCACCCCCTTTTCGACGAAAACGGTAAGAACAACTGGGAACTGCTGCATCATGTGGATGCAACGACTATGTCGATAGCGTAGAGAATCTTACCACTTCTTGATGCCAATCGGTAAATGTTTTAAACCTATTTGACCAAACCAGTAGGAGACATCGCAGCCATGGCTCTAGGAAATACAACAAGCCCGAGATTCATAATGTCTCATTCGATGATCTTCTACCATTCCTCAATCGTCAATTAGATCTGCATCATATTCGTACAAAACTGTACTCACTCCCGTTGAAAAAAGTACATGACCTGTACAAATCTACGATGTCAGTATGCTTTACCGATGTTGTTTCTCCAGAGTATCGACTTCATGGTATCATTTTGGGCATTTCATACAACAGATTATTCAATCTGTCAGGACTAATGAATATAAAGAAACGAAAAATCGCCCGTTCCTCAAGGTCAAATTTGCTAATAAGGGCATTGGCGCTTTGAATATAAGCAATATAACCAAAACTCCGTCCAAAGTAAGATCCCTCCATATTTCCAATACAAAGATTCATCATGTATTTCCTATAGCTACACCGGTTCAGTTTCCTCTAAGATCTTCAATTACAAAGCAAATCTGCAGCAACTCAATTTACCCAGCCTTTCCCAGAACGTTCCACCTTGTACCTGTTCTACATCTGAATTCATGTACAATCCATGTGGCCATGTTGTGACAGGTGATCTCAACATTGTGCGCAACAGAAAACTGAGATATATTTTATGCAAAGGACCAAAACATGGGGAACCTATATCGTTTACATGGCGCCAACACTTTGAAATTATTATGAACACATGTGGAGAGTATGCCACACGCTGGACTAAGGAAGAGGATGTCGAACCTGATACTCTTTCGGAATGGATTAGGTTGATCAGTAATGTTCATAAACGAAGAATTTGACGACTTAAACATTGTGTCAACACAAAAACAATTCAATTTTTCGTGACCCTGATGTTGTCAGAGAACTTTCCCGTCTCCATAAAAATTTTATCATAGGTCCTGCTGAAAAAAGCATCTAACAACTTCACATTTGTCTGCAGGCGATACTACTTCAGCATCCTACAAGAGGAACTTGGACTAAACAGACCTCTCCTGGAAATCCTACATACTCTCTAACCGATTTCTCTACCTCTGAAATATTAGATAATTATAAATCCGTTCTCGCTTCGTTTGGAATACCAACAAGTAACACGAAGCTTGAATTGTCATATATTTATTGGATTCCGAAGATAAACAAAAATCCATATAAACACCGCTTCATTGCGGGGTCATCTAATTGTTCCACAAAGTCTTAATCTATTTTGCTTACCAAATTTCTAACACATATTAAATAAGGTCTTCAGAAGTACTGTATAACGGCCTACTCAAGAAGCGGAGTCAATGAGTTGTGGATCCTAAAGAATTTAAAGGGACATTCAAAATTTCAAACATATTACAATCATCAAGTCCTTTGATTTTTCTACCCTTTACACAACAATTCCTCATCAAAAAACAGATTAACATCTATTATACAAAACTCTTTTGTATACAAAAATGTTCATGAAGAACCTTGTTTTGTCATGGAACTCTATGATTCCAATAACAAGCACACTGAAGACGATATTATCAAGATGCTAGGATTTCTATTAGACATTTTCGTGGTTTTTGCGGGGAAAGTTTTCCAACAGATTGTCGGCATTCCAATGGGTACCAATTGTGCACCTCTCTTGGCTGACATATTTTTATATTCATATGAAGCGGAATTTATACAATCTCTGCTCTCCAAAGGAAACAAACAGTTATCATCTCGGTTCAGTTTTACTTACAGGTATATCGGCGATCATTTAGAATTTCAGAATAACCTCGGCCAGATGTATCCTGTTGAACTGGAGATCAATGAGACGACAGAGAGCAACACATATGCTTCTTACCTAGATTTACTCCTGTCGATTGGAAAAGACGATCAACTTCACACATCCCTCTATGACAAACGAGACGATTTCAATTTCCATATTACAAACTTCCAGTTTCTAAATAGTAATATCTCATATTCTATTGCCTATACACAGGCATGCTCTTCTTATGAATGTTTTATTCTGAGAGCTAAACGACTAGCCAATAAACTAGCTACACATGGTTACGTTGTTGAACGTTTTGAGTCGTCGTTTAAGAAGTTTTATGGTCGATACGGGGATCTTGTTAAACATTATGAAGTCCCCCTCTCAGAGATATTAGATAGTATTCTGGATCACGGTCACAGACAGTGACTCCGTTTCACGAATCATGTTTTTCACTGATCTAGACCTCATCACCAAACTTAACCCTTTTTACCAAATTTGACCCGTTCATCGAACTAGAAAGGTCTCCATGGAACATTTGCGATGGGTGTGGCATGCCGGCAGAAGACGCTGACTCCTTCCGGACACCTGTCTTATCCCGTTTGGGATTCGTGATTGTTCTTCATGTTCAGACCATTTGCACATCTATTTCGTCGTGTTATAATGGACTTGAGTTTTTCGATTTTTTATTGGTACTTCTTCAATTTTACTTCAAAAGCACATATGAATAAGAATTCAAAACAGTCGCTAACCGGAAATGAGGTCAAAACAGGGCCAGTGTTTATTGATAGTTACGCTTAAGAAAGCCGATACATGCATGGGAGAATGCTGATCGAAATGTTATTGAAAACTTGTACTAATACTACCGAGTAATAAAAAGAATCATACAACCTCTGTCAGGAACATACACTGTTTCATACATACAGAAAATACGTGTTATCATTTTTATTGTATTAGTCTAAAAAATGTTAACAATGTAATTCAAATCCTTTACAACTCAACAGTCAATCAAACTGATTTTTCTGAGTATAGAGACATAGAATCACAATTTATACCTTTAAAATAATTAGCAGATTTTAAATATTCACCGTAATAAGAAAAAAAAATCTAAATTTAAATCATCTGATACTATGAATAAAGAATATAACTATTTGCTTAATGACTATAGTCGTTTCTATTGGCTTAATCGCTTATGCGTGACTATTTTACAACATGTACACCGATTCACCAACACAAAAGTCATTAATTGTATAACTATAAATTATAATTTCATATTCAATAACTAAAATTTAGCTTCATGCGCATTAAGTTATATTTTGAAATACATATATAAACTCATTAAGAATATATATATATATATATATATATATATATATATATATATATATATATCTATATATATATATATATATATATATCTATATATATATATATATATATATATATATATATATATATATATATATATATATATATATATATATATATATATATATATATATATATATATATATATATCTATATATATATATATATATATATATGAATGTGAACACACGTAAGATTTGTAGCCATTGTGTTATATGACAAATTTATTTAGTGTGGTAATAATGCATATTCATTGAAAAACTTCATAGGACACTAACAGGTCATTCATCTTGAAATTGTACCAACTGAAAGGGGTATTATGTCTATTCATGTTTACAACAGACTGTTTTTTAAAACTTCAGAATATAAACATGTTGTTTGAAAATCGAACTATTTCATTACAATTCTAAGTTTTATAGTGTACATATATTGCAACATATCAAAATGACCAGCGTCAGCTTCATGCCACAAGATTATAAACAAATGTTATTTTTCCATTATTTCTATATCAAACAATCTTTTTGAAATAATGTTCAGTGATTTCATTTAGATATGTTAACCGATGTTACTTAAAATACATACAGCTTGGCCTGATGAATTTTTTATTTGGACCTGGTTATAAATTAGAAAGTTACATTTATTTATTCGATCATTGCTTCATGAATTTTGCAGTATCATTAAAGTACACAATGCATTGTGTAGTGAAGAAAATATATTGTATCTCAGGATTTTATTATGGCAGAATAATAAGTTATAATGAAGATATATATATATATATATAAAAATAGTCAAAATATACTCAGTAGAAAGATTTCAAAACAGATAATTTGACAAAGAAATTATGGGAAATTTATGCTTGTTTATAATATATTATCGCACTGTACTATATAATTCAAACTGAAATCATCGATTTTTAAAGGTCCTATTTATTACGTCTTTAAAATTCAAACTAGATAATGTGAAGCAACACATCTAAATTTATTTCATCAATTTCTGATCACAAACCAAATGATTACGTGGTGTAACTCTGTTTCCCCCATTTGTAAATGCACATCTCTATGTTGGCTAGCCACACTAGTGATGTAAGGGCTTCTTGTTGTGTTTATTGACCTAATTTCAATTTAAGCGATTTACCAGGTGTTAATTTACAACTTGAACATGCGCTGTACACGCTATAAGACCATTTATCGATATGGGTTTTTGTATACTCATTTTTATGACTAGTAGTTTATCATTACGTGAAAAAAATCACTTCTGTTATTTTTAACAATCATTGGTTCATAGATCTATCTGATTTTATATCTGTGCGAACGCTCTTGAGTGCTTGAGAGGGATAGAACGTGTGTCTGGTTTGGAAAGTGTTTGTCTAGATGCATATGTATATATATATATATATATATATATATATATATATATATATATATATATATATATAGATATAGAGGAGAGAGAGAGAGAGAGAGAGAGAGAGAGAGAGAGAGAGACAGAGAGAGAGACAGAGAGAGAGACAGAGAGAGAGAGAGAGAGAGAGAGAGAGAGAGAGAGAGAGAGAGAGAGAGAGAGAGAGAGAGAGAGAGAGAGAGAGAGAGAACCCGTTACCAAGGATCGATATACTAACTTTTAATGTCTTCGATACTTTTAAAGAAACTATCGATCTGAATTTTCTTTTTTCAGACTACTCACCCGAGACAATTAAATGTATGTAGCAGTGTTAATTTGTGAAATATTACAAAATACCAGTTCGACGACGACGATGATGATGGTAATGATGATGTTGTTGAAAACAAAATGCAGTACATTGTTTTAATTGGATAGTGTACTATTAAGTTACAAATTTGAATTATATCAAATCCCCAGTCCTACCGTGGAATGACGAAACATCTCAACATAGAAAAATGCGGTGTTCTTAGGTCTGTGATTCATTTTACAAATCACTCCTACTTTTCATATCGAAGGGTATGTCGTATCTCGAGGGCTAATCAGCATTCATAATTGATAATTGATAATCTTTGGAGATCTTTGAAAATAAAGTTTAATTTGAATAGTGTGTTACACAGCATTGTACAATTTTCACTAAATGAAATGTTGAAATACCTATTGGATAGCGGTTGTTGAGCTGTCTGTACTAACTGTGACGAGAATATGTTTCGACCTTATATCAGTTGACTTTGACTGTAAACTCGCGGTAGTGTGACCGGCCAATATGGCATGCTTACTCCTTCATGGCATATTATCCCAACTGTGGATTTCCAAGAAGTCTGTGTTTGTGCAACATTCACCAGATCTGTGTATGTATCTGGGCTTTCTTGAATATATATACTGTATCTGAGATTTTTAAATCATAATACTTTACCTGTCTGGTAGTGGTTTTTAACTTGAAATCTAGGATCGGCTTAAGGTTTCTGTTTGCAAAACCCAATTCATTTTATTAAATTTTGAATTTGTTTTTTATTCAACAAAATGGCACCACGCTCAATAAGTACTTCATTTAAAAAGGTGTGACACGATTTTAAACGACGAAGTAGGAACGATGAAAATTAACACGGTAAGGACTAATCTCCCTTCGCAAGTTGCATCCTTCTCCCATCACAAGTAAGAACTGTTTTTTCTGTAACCTGAAACAAGAACAACAACAACAACAACAACAACAACAACACCAACAAGAACAACAACATTGTAAAAAATAAAATGAATGTTTTTTGTTTTATTTTTATAATATTGATTATCTTTTTTACAATATTTTATATTTGTTTATCAATCATTTGAAATTCATAATAACAGATTTCCTATGACCTAGCGGGATGTTCAATTAAAGTTTAATATTAATTCAAAGATATTAAAAATACCACGCCATTATCAATTATCGCATATTGAATGATGGTGGGCAGATCTAGGATGATGAAAAAGAAAAAAATATGAATATCACCAAAACGAGGCTTCGTGTATAAAACATAAAATTTTTGCACTTTAAATGCATTTTGTTTTTTGGATTTGACATACAGCATAAGTACCCTCGAATAAAATTATACTAGGTTAGTCTTTGCATGGTTATTTAAGTAAAAATTGTTATTTGCTTTGCGTCTAATGGAAGTTTTTTTTTCACTTATTTTGAAACGTTACCAGAATTGCCTCAATTTTTATTTCGTCAGTTTTTTATACAGACAATCCTATATTAACTAAGCCTGCACTAATATAAAATGTTATTTCAAAACAAATTAGTCTAAACACATATTGGCTAACGATTCTCGGAACATATGCATTTCACTCAGTCTTTGTCTGTAACCCTTTAAATCCTACAGACCATAATAGACTGGGCTAAACAATAGAAAAAAATGATACCAACGTGATACGTAACGTTGAAAGGATTAAAACGAACATTCTGTTTCCTCATTTATGATATGACAACAAATCGTTGTATTAACCCTCACTTTGATATCATTCTTGACTGATAAAGAATTCAGTACGGTATCTACACTCTGCACCGGATTTCATTCTCAACTTGTAATATTCTAAGCAACTGATATACCGAAATCCACGATGTGATATGCCAGTGATATGGATTACAGTTATTCATATCTCTAATCCATATCATCCCCGCCTAGCCCTTTCCCCCTTTGCTGTTATATATGTCAATATTTCGATTGTACAGCATATGCAAAACCAACATATAATGATAACATACTATACAACTGAATTTAATTGAATCATAAAGTGCAATGAATGCTCCGAACTATTGTTAATAAATGCGAGTTGCAAATTGTTTGATAGACACTCTCTATATTTATTACACAGGTTTATATATTAAAAGTTATGGAGTTTTGAGTGGATGAATGTGGTGTAATATTGACCAAAAAAAAAGGGAATAAATAAAATAAACAAATATAGACCTCGATTATTGCGTCAGTCGATATTGGATTTCAGGTCAATATTACTCCATATTTATCAACTCAAAAGTCCATAATTGTATAATATTCGCCACTGACCTAATAAATTAATACAATGATAATTGATAAATATACAACCAGTATATCAAAGCGACATTTATTTTGTGGATATATCAGGCATCTAGTGTTATCTTAAGCTTTAATCTTCAGTTGTATGAATTGCATCGGGGATACATAAATAACAATTACACACATTGTTTACATACATCAAAACCATAAAACCTCATACATAAACATGGACATTGATAATTCCACTGACATGATTGATTATCGACATTCGGTGAGGTTTCATAATCAGAACGTTATTCTCGTTTGGAATGGACTGCATGCAGGGATATGTAGCGTACGCCATGCCGTAACATCGATCATTCTGATAATACATATAGGTATACGTATACATATCACACATTATGTTTAACATTTTATATCATTTAAATATAAATACATGTAGCCCGGTTATTATTGATGAGATTTGTCTGCTTTAATAATTTGCTATTTATATTGCAATGTGTTTATGATAAGGCCTAAACGCAACAAAAACAAAGATACACTGTAACTTGTCAAGGTCTTCGATCAAAACATCTTACTAACCTTAATTTCCATCTCAATTACGATATGTCATACCAATGTATCTTAGAAATTCAAAACACAAAGTTTAGGCGAAGATTCATTTTAGTTAACCGTCTGAGTAAGATTGCCTATCATAAACAGCTCTATTATATCCTCATTCTCTCCCGTCGTTGTCATAAAAACTGTCCGCTTGCATTATCCCATATGTAAAGGAATTTGTCAAGAATTTTTGTACATTACATAGCTCAATGCAGAAACAGAAAATTATACATACGTAACACCACTAGCAGGTAATAAATAAATATCACTGTCACACATCCCGCCAAGGTGACGTATTCCCGCTACACTTTGACCAGAACATGATTCGTATATTGTGAGACATCAGACATTATGCCAAACACATTTTGTGTCAAAGAGTTTGAAATCCAATAAAGATTTGCCTAGTGTGAAAATAATAGTTAGACTTCTTCTACTGAACTTAGCAAGACGGTGGTTATACGAATCACAAGGCATAGTTTTACAAGGAGAGAGTCAGGGCGAATTCCCAAAACGATCATTTCTGGCAATAAGACTTTATCACTTTAGCTCAGATTTGATATAGATGCAAATATCCGAAGCAAACATTGGTATTATTCAAGGCAAAGCATAACCTAAATGTATTCGCCAATACAGTCTAAGAGTTATAGCTGTAATGAAATTATGATAATCCTAGCTTTTTACAAGAGTTTGAAATTCAAAAGTTTGTATCAATACGAAATATTCCTTTTGTGTACAAGATCACGTGGTATAGAAATATCAGGCACTTGGTTTACGTATACTCTCCGATTCTGAAACGTGACAATAATATTGGGGGGGGGGCTGGCTTGATCAAACCCGATGCCTCTCGTTTGTGACTTGACATCCCTGAATATCGGATCCACCTCTAGTGATATTGTACTAGCTGTAGATAGATTGCTCAAGGGCATCTAGAACAAGCACCTGAGATATAACCATCAAGGCAACCTTGATGTTTATACTTTATTCATCTTTCTTTTTGTTATATAAGCTACATTAATTCAATTACCACTAATTAAATAATTACCTATGTACCTTTCTGCAACCGAAAATCTATTATGAAGTGAATTTCGATGGGAGTTTTGCAAGTTTACATCAAATGTATGGACCGTTTATTCAGAAAATATATTGCTGTATCACAGAATAATTCATCAAACAGATTATATGTATTACGCAGTTTCTCACACATAATTTATAGAAAATAATTCTAATAATGCCAAAACAAAAATCAAAACTTGATTACGCAACGAACAACAACAAAAAAAGCAAACGGTACAATTACAGTCTATGGAGATCTGCACGAAACATAATTGGGTTTTAGTACTACTACTACGACGGATGCTCGACTGTACCTTGGCAAATGTTTATGAAAATGAATCGAATGCATCGAAGTATTTTTAGTTTAGTTTAAAGAAGTATCAGTATTTTCAAATAAAGTTCTTGCTGCAAAATTAGATCACCTAGACATTAGTGTGGGGGCGTAATTTAGTTCCGTGGTCACATGATATGCCGTTGTGTATAATCAGCATATTTGTTTCAATATATGAGTGTAACTCGTCAGAAGTCGGTTTCTAAATATATAATGATAGTTAATTCTTAAAGATGTCCAGGATACAATAAACAATATGTTGCACTTTCATTTGGACACACAATAATCTAATTAAAAAGCGATCTCAAATCGGTTCAGTCATATGTCCGTAGAAGATCTAACCAAAGACGTGATGTATGTCAATGTATCAAGTTTGACCAATCAAAATGCGCCTTTTGTGATTTTTATAGACTATCCAGGAGAAAGGGATTTAAATATTATAAACAATACAGAACACACTAAATCCGGTAGTTCTAGATGCCTTTCATAACATCAGATAGCAAAGGATCAGCAAAACTGCTCCAAAGTGAATTTTGCAGACTGACGTAACGATTCCATATGTTATAAAAATGGGTTATATCTCTTTACCACTCGATAAACTTTCAAGATCTTGTAAGCTGTATTTTCAATTGGAGAACGGTACACTCCTCCTTCGAGTGGTCACGCGTATGAAACCATCCAACAGCGGGGTTCGTCAGATCCTTTACGTGGTATTGTCGAAAACTGGAGTGATGAGAGGTCGGTTTTAATAAGATTGGACAAACACGATTCACTGGTTCTCTGTCAACCTGAATGCTTAAGTTGTTAGGTAGGTAATAATCATTTGAAATGCTTTGAGTGAATTTTTTGAAATGACATTTCAATGTAACTACTCCGACTATATCGTCACGAAACAATAAAAGACTATATATTTCCTTACTGATGAAAATCTACCGAAACCGGTAATGATATACAATGTAGCGGTTGTTATTACTTTGCGCACTGTTTGGTCGTGCGTGTCAGTTTCCCCGTCCATCTCGTCTTTCGTCAGATTTTCGGTCTTGGAATCTGAAACAATTCTTAACGATTGGGGCTGTTAGTGAATGTTCACTTGATACATCTTTTTATGTCTGTTATTCGGTGCCCATCTAGAATTTATCTAACATAAAAATCACACGTGTTTACCTTTAGAGGAAGTAGCTACAAAAATATCAGTCTAAAGAGAAAAATTTAACTGGCGTCAAATATTGCCGATTATTTGTTTGCTGCGTGTTTAGCTAACGGTGTTACTTCTGTGCTCATTGTTTGAAAAATGAGCCCCCATAAAGGTCTTACTCAAACATTGGATCTTCGGGAAAATATATACACTTACTTCCTTTTTTTTAAAAAAAAAAAAAAAAACAAAACCAATAAACCCCAACTGATGCAAATGCAAATGTAATGTTCTAAACCTTAAAATGTTTTTCCACGTATATAAGTAGAAAAATGAAACTCTCATTGTGTGACTTAATGTAATTTGCAGTATGTATATAGTAACCATTTTGACAACACAAGCACATCATTTTTTACAAAACAAATTACAAATTAAATCATTGAACACCAAAGATTGCAGATTTGTTTTTTTTCTGATGCTGTTACGTTCATGACTGATGGGTTTCGAAAATTAATACAAATAAACCAATGGGTCACTGCACTGGGTTCAATTTAATAATGAATAATTGTTAATGCTCTAATGAATAATTCGCGATTTAATCTTGCCAGTTTTTTCATTGTCATCGTTTTATAGTGGTTATTCTTAGACGGATTTCGGCTTTACATTCAGATTTATTATCTGGCCTTCTATGACACCATTTTCTCTTTGAAAAAATGAATAGATCTCTTTTAATTTGGAGCTTAACTGCTGAAGTGAAATTGACAGATTGACGATTGTCTTGAGCATTGTAACTTATATTTATAAGTGGTTGTGCATTTACAACCACTAGGTCCTTGCCACTGCTTGTGTACAGCGTGTACATAAACCTAGTACGTGGTATTTTGGTACCGGCTGATAATCTTATACTAAAGTTATATTTCGCTCTGATAACACCATTGAAATTTTAAATGCTTTAAATGATAAAATGGTGATTTTTTACAGTAAATACTCGTAAACGGATTTTGGGGTATACATTCAAATTTTAATATCTGACCCTGTATGATACCACTTTCTCTTGAAAAAATAAACATCTCTTTGAATTTGGAGCTGCACTGATGACGTATAATTGACAGAAATGATCGTCTTGAGCATTATAACCTTGGTATTATTTTTATAATAATATAACATGTAATTACATTTGTGCTGATTGGTTGAATAAAGTTCTGTTGCATGCAATGTAAGATAACTTTTAATGTATATAGATATAGATTACACGGATAACTCAAATATAAGAAATACACTTTTTGAAAATATTCTTAGAATTAAGGCTAGACATTGTTTTGATATTTTCTATTATTGGTAAACAAAATGCTTTCTATTAAGAGTATCTCGTTTCATTTTGCTGCAATGTTAGGACACATATGCACATGCTTTTCAGTTACAAAAGCATAAGTAAATTGATGCTTCTTTTCCTTGGTAGAAAGAGGAAAAAGGTAGATGTTACAAACTTTAATGGTCAAGGTGTAATATATGCAAATATTAATTTACGGAGCAGCATATAGCATATTCGATTTACATGTTGAATTTGTCTTAAACATATATAACCAGGATACAATATATCGACCGTAATTTTATCTGAAATACTTATCGAACAAAATATGTGGAAACCTTGCACGTCCGTGATATCATCTGCATCATTCTGTTCAATAGAACGATCTCTGTTCTTCATTAGCATAGATTCAGTATTTTTCATTCAAATGTATAAACTTACAAATGCGCCATTATTCTTCTTTTACTTTAAACAATCTAAATGTGCAATAATAGTGCGTGTTGGATTTAACAGTCAAAAACGTCTTTCCTAGAATAAAATACTTTGTTGCGTTGCAATTCATCAAACACTCTTTTAGAATTTGACATTATCTTTAATATGATTTGTAAGGAAATTATTCCCAAAAGAAGACGTAAAAGGAAGGGACTTGAAACAAATATATGAAATATGATTACGAAGCACGCAAGAATACACGTGCCACACGATTCAAATGTTTTTAACGAATCAGGATAGTATAATGTGATGTAAGTGAGTATGGCTGTTATCACAGATTTGTTATCTCCCTTGAGTCTAGTATTGTTTATCTTACACAAGTAAGTATGTTTGTTTGTGTGTTTGTTTATTGTTGTTTAACGTTCCACTCAACAATCTTTCACTCATATGGAGAAGTCACCAATTGTCGGTCAAGGACTTTAAATTTTGGCCTATGCTCGGCACTTACGGCCATTGAGCAGTGAGGGTTCTTTAACGTACAGTGTCTCAGGACATCGATTTTTACTGTCTCATTCGAAGGACAGAAAACCATCCTGCCGCCGGGTGGGCTCGAACTAACGACCTCACGATCAAAAGTCGAGAGCATTACAGACTGAGCCAGGTCGGCCCTATACTTAAGTATATATCTACAGATGAGAATCACAGATACCAAAGCATTATTCTTTAGGATGTCCATAAAGAAATATACATATCTGGTTTAAACATTGGAGAAACACGGACCTGTAGAAAACTAGTTTTGATCAGGTGCCATGGAGGAGATAACATCCCCCGTTGGTCAGTCGCAACCACTCTTTTTCTTCTAAATCTTTTATAAATGATCCTTTGTTCTTTAAGTTTTGAAGAACGTGTGTAAAAAAATGGTCTCATCTTTTTTTGCAGTTTTAAAAATTCATAAAAAAAAATAAAAAAATAATTTTCAGAAAAAAACATTTCAGGAAAGCATCTCTCTATGTAATTACATGCAAAACACGTTAAATGAATGCATCATGAACAATAAATGAAGAAAAAAATCAAATAAATCATACAGGAATAAATCAAAATGACAATGTGTAAAAAGACATCAAAAACACATAAAAAATTCACTTTTCAATATCTAATCTCAAATCTATAGATCATTCAGATACAATTAGTTTTTCAATCCGTTCAACGGATCTGGAGGAGAAAACTTCTACACAGGGTTACCCCCGTGGCATCTTTTGCCCCATCCTGGTTCCACCCCGGACCAATCTGGCCGAAATGAACAAAATTGCTAGAGGACCTTGAGTAATTGATTCCTATAAAGTTTCATCAAAATACCTTGCAGTCTTGCAAAATTCATTACAAAAATAAAAAATATTAAATTTTAGCAATATTATTTCATGAAAGCATGTACCTACCAATTTTCCGATTTTAACGAAATTAACAAACTTTATACGTCTATGTAGATCACTCAGATACAATTAGTTTTTCAATGCATGCAGCGGTTCTGGAGAAGATTTTTAAAGAGGGGTAACCCCTGGGGCCTCTATTTGGCCCACCCTAGATCAACCCCTGGGCCAATCAAGACGAAATGAACAAACTTAGTAGAGGAACTTGAGTACTTGCTTCCTATTAAGACTCATCAAAATCTCTAAAAAAGTCGAAAATGTGAAAAGTTTAGGAAAGACGGATAGAGAGACGACGGAGAAAAGGCGATCAGAAAAGCTCACCTGAAACTTCGGTTCAGGTGAACTTAAACTTAATGAACATTGAAGAAACCGGAATTATTGTATTCCGTCATCTTCCGTTATGCCCGTCGATCATTGTTCGTAAACTTTTATATTTTGCACCGGAAATCTTGTAATCCATTTCGAACTAACAACCTCCTAATTTTGATATATTGACATGAAAGATCGAGTAAATACATTGCCCTGCTTAGGTATTGTACTTTTTCGGTTAAGTACCCCACATAACAGCCATTTTGAAAAAAAATATATTAAGCTCCAAGTCAAAAGATGATAGTAATATTTTTTTTTCTGAAATAGTACCTTATGTTGAGCAATGATTGGTATTCTGTCTGCAACGCAAGATGGTTGCCATTGTATCCATTTCAGAAACATTTTATAACCTTAAACGACTGCTCTACTGGAAGCGTTTCAGTGGGCTGCTGTGGACCACCATTTATAACCACACAACCTTAGGGTATCTTCATTATAACTTCTCAAAAGTTAAGATATTCATTTTACAGTTGGTACACTTCAACGGATATAGCAACATTTACATCTATAGATTGAGCGTGTACGATACCTCCTTTTTATTTAGAAAATATACATCTATATTTAAATTCGATCTCAACTGATGAAATTAAATGACAGTAACTATCGTCCCAGGCATTCATTTTTGCCTCATTTGTAAAAATATAACTTTGATATTTTCAAAAACATGCGCTTGTTAATGCTATTCACGGGAACACCATGACCGTCATCGCTAAATATAGAATGGACGGATTAGCATTTACTTAATTATTCAGTATTATCAAAGCGTAAGAACAAGGTTTACACGACAAACACGGCGGGTGTGATTGGTCGACAGGGGATGCTTACTCCTCCATGGCACCTGATTCCAACTCTTGGTTTCCATTTTTTACCGGATTTGTATCTAAGTCCTGGACATTCTATTGATTTATACTTTGGTATCTGAGATTTTTATATTCAGAAAACATATATCTTTAAAAAGTCAACATGACCAAAACTGTCAGACTGCCGCTTATGAGAGTTATTTCTCCTCTAGCATATATTGGCCATGTTGTTTACAATTATTGAAAAGTATAATAGAACAAAAGTGAAGGAAATAAGAATGTTCAGCAGATGAAGCTATCCTCCGTTTTATATGGGTAGAAATCACAATCTTGCTGATTCGGGTATAGATAGAAAGTGTAAAGGCAAAACTTTTCAACATATAAATACCTATAAATTATTCAGAAATATAGCTCCGCCGTTATACCGTCACCTTTTGTTTTCCTTTCTTTCGGTGGTACAACGAGTTTGGCCATATATCGAGGTTTGCTTATTTCGAGATGTAGAGATTTCCAAGTCCTTAACACCCGTTATATCATGATATCTATTTTAGAACTCGTTACACCGGGACAGGTCATGTAAATCTAATAACCTTTGTTTTCGAACAAGGGTAACCGAAAGTTAAAGGAACATTAGCAGTGTTTTTTTTTCAAAAAAGAAATTCCACTTTCCACTGCTTTTATTGATAAACAAAAATAAAAAAATATATATACATAGACATACAAATTCTAAAATTCATATTTTGTGAAAATTGCTTGAGAAACCCAGGTGTGACACTTTTTCAATCGCAATTGATTAACTCAACCTTATCACTTGCATATGAATACTACACTGGATCTGACCTTAATTTCACAAAATATATAGGGATATAAGAATTTTCCCTGAGGATAACTTTTTGTACACGAAGTGAAAGTAGTAAAAGCAGAAAACAAATCGAAATATTGTTTTGTAAACTCAGGTACTGTCCCTTCATTTACATACCTGTACTGTACAGTGTTTACGTGCACCTGTTTGTTCGCCTGGTCTGGCGATATGGAGTAAACATATGTGATATAAAAAAATCTCAGATACCAAAGTATAAATCAATAGAATGCCCAGGAGATAGATTCAAATCCGGTAAAAACGGACAAACACGGACCTCTGGAAACCAAGTGGTGGAATCAGGTGCCATGGAGGTGTAAGCATCCACTGTCGACCCTCGTCACAATTGGTACAAACGTCTCAACAACCATCAACGAAAAGGTAACTCAACATTTCACTTAGTGAAACAGGGTAATCGCAAAGAAGACTTTTATACCGATCGTAAATTTGCGGAACGTTGACATTGAACGCGGTTTTCGATATCCCTGTGCCAATAATTTGTCAGCGAGTAGTTTACCTCTGTATATGAAATCTTCATATGTTGTACACGCCCTAGCATATCGGATCATTTGTGAAATATAAACTCCATATGCGGGTGACTGACGGATATTACTACTTAACTGTAGTAAATTTACGATCGATGGGAAAGACAAAATCGTCGCGTTTGTCGTATATAGCTTAGTTGCTAATTTCCCGTTTGTGTCTATATTAAGTAAAATGTCTAAATATGAAGCGTACTGGGGAATCATTGACGAATGGCAGTATGTGGGTTAAGCGTTAAAAACAAGGATGAAAAATGGTAGTCATAGGCGGGTTTGGCGTTATATATTGGGCTGATATGTCGATGGAGAACTATATATCGACTGAATAAAAACATTCTTTTATAACCACATCCCCATTTTAACACAAACGGGATGAGAAAGAGGTGTATCGTCTAGGCCACTTCATGGTTCCCTTATACACATGATACCAATCCCTAGTAGACAGATACCAAACAATAAACGTTCTTGCTTTATATTAGTATAGGTTCCTGTATTTATTTTCAAATATCTAGGTATCTATAAACAGGAAATATTCTTATGGGAAATACACATGTTATCCCCGAACACAACACGCTTTAGATAAGAGCTGAAGAATGCTGTCCCCTGCTGAGCGATAAAAACAAATTCTGAATTACACATCCACATTAACCCTTTCAACCCTACAGACCAAAATAGACTGGTCTTAATAATAGAAAAGAGCATACCATCTTGATTTTCAGGAGTGGAGGTTAAATGCTGTGGAGACATTGTAAGATGTGATTCAGATGCAGAAAGGTAATAAAAAAATCAAAGTACACGAAAGAGTCAACAAAACAGAAATAACATACGTATACATGATAGACATTAAGCATGAATGAATTGACCCTACACTAGCACTGTAAACCTAAAGGGGGCATTGTTAAAATGAACTGACGTACTGAAAATTACGCTAGCATCCCCACTGACTGCCACAGAATAATATCGAGCTAAAAAAAAAACATCAAAAGAAGTGACAAATACTCTATTGCAAAGCAAAGAGTATTTGTAATCGGTATGCTTCTGTAAATACAATAATCAATAACTAAAGTACATAGATAGGTTCATGTCTGATATATATGCATATCTCAGGGTTGTCATAGGTTATTAGTACGATCATCTGTTGGCATGGGTTATTAGTAGGATCATCTGTCAATATGTCTAAATAAAGTGGTCTGACAATATGTTATATGATTGTGTCGTTCATCGATGTTGATATATCAAAACATCATCGTTAACCAATAGAAATACCAAAAGACAATCTTTAATTGCAGTGACTCACAAAAAAGGCCTTAAGCGCAGTTTTTGTTTCTCCGGTATCGTTTATCAAATACATAGCAATACTATAATAGTGACTGTTTCAATATAAGAACATTTCTTTCAGACAAATATCAGAATGATATGTCTGAAATACGTTTTTCAATTAACTTTTTTATGATAAGCTGTATTGTACGTTTGGATGTAACCTGCCACTTTAAGATTTTTACTCATATTGTAAATGATGTTACGTATTACACGTCCTTTGTTTTTTTAGCAAAGGTACAGTCGGGATTCCTGAAAAAAAAACCAAAAAAAAAACCAAACAAACAAACAAACGAAAAAAAGAAAAAAAAAAAAAAAACGGTAAAAGGCATTATAAAATCAAATCCAACGGGCCAGTACCGATTCTGACTAAACTAAATGCACTACATAATCAATATTTGCAATGCGCTGACCGCACGACCATGAATGTCATTAACTAGCATTTTAAAGATGTCAAGGCATATAGGGTTAACCTTTTACGTAAACATGTATGTAAACCTAATCTTATTAATGGAATATGCCAGAAATCATGTGCAGACGTCGCCTCTTCTCCCTCCATTAAAAACCGGCGGCCACCATCTAACTGAAAGAAAAGAATTATGTATATGGTGTTTTATATTTATAAAAACACGTCCCAAGCTTGAACACACTTAAAAGGAGGTAACGTTATACGGGTATTTCGATTTATTTGCTCTGGTAAATTCGGAACTCCTATAAATAAACTGTTAAAGTGCTGCATAAAATCAATTCCAAAGGGGCCAATATTGATTCCGACTTAAATGAACACACTGCCTAGCTGAACGAGCAAGTACTTTATCCATAAGAACATAAAGGCCGTTTAATGTACAATTTTGAATAAATTACAATACATACATATTGATATTATAACTCCTTTAATAATTTGGCAACACCTTCCGACGTCCCCATACAGATCATCAGCATATTACTGCATAATTGTTTAATTTCACGGGTATTAAATTTCTGTAAGGCCATTCCCAAAACAGAAATGTTATATGGGTTATATGTCTTGTTTTCAATTCAGTTAATGATCTCATGCACGGCTTTATTGCCGTTAGGAATAAGGCGACTACTCCGCATACAGTGAAATTTGAATCAACTTGACATTTTCTTAAGGATTCTTTTTCATTTTTTGAACATCACTGGGGTATAAAAGCAATTGCTCATGGAAAAAATTCTGTTCAGCACGAAGTGCTGCATAATGAGTTGTTTCCATGAGCAATTGCTTTTAAACCCCAGTCATGAGCAATTGCTTTTATACCCCAGTGATGTTCAAAAAATGAAAAACAATCCTTATATTTATACATTACCATTTTTCACTGAAACTGTTGTCCACCGGATACTAAATTCATTCCAAAACACCGACTTTGCGGGGGATGGGTGGGTGGGTGTTTTCATATGACGTAATGGCTCAACAGCTGTTTTGACATGAGAAGTAGTTCTCATTTCTGATCGAAATTACTAATGATATTAAGGTTTAATTTCTTTTTTTATATCATTTTGAAAGAAACTAGTGATATGGACAATTTGGAATACTTATTCTCAGATTTAGTTCGCGATTTTTAATATTCGACCATTTATTCGTGGCGGGTTAAATGTGTCAAGAGAGAATTGCCCGAATGGGCAGTGTGCAAATGGCAGATAGGCCTACCATGTGCGATTTTGATAGCAACAGGTGATCGTTGTTTACAACAAATTTTCGTTTGATTTCTGATATTTTATCAGTGGAATATACCACAGACAATTTGAGTGTGACTGTTACTATTCGTTCATGACAACTGGAAGTAGCCATTCTATTTGATATTTTACCAATCGCTGAATCAGCCGGGACATGCCGTGAACTGTGATGGGGTGACGATTTTGTAAGTAGACCTATTTCAGTATATAGGCTAGCCCACTAGCAAATCCTTCAAATCAATTGAAACAAGACAAATGCAGATTATGTTGTGAAATAACAAACTATAAAGTATAATAGAAGGCCTATAAAGTATAATAGATCCATGTCAATTCAGACTTCATTTTTTACCATATCATATACAGTATCACGTCAATTTACTGAGAAACCTATGAACACTACTTGTGTAACCGAAAGTTGATTCACGCGATGCGAGTGACGAATTGTTTCTGACAGGAATAGCCTATATGGTGACGGAAAAGCAAGCTGTTTATCAGAGATACAGGACAAAATTGCACTAGACCTGACTCCCTTTTCAACTTACTTACAAGCAACGTAACTACGAACCAAATTTTCATTTCTGTGTTTCGTTTCATAGCATGACCTAGATCTATCGCAATAGGCCTGTGATATAGGCATGTCGATGTACACTGTTTTACAGATGCAGGCCTAGTCTTGTGTTTTCCATTTCTTTCAGTGATTTTTGTTTGTTTTGTGGTAATTAATGGCTTTAAATAAAAATATGGAATAAATGTGTGTTATTTTATTCTTTATTGATTCATTCATATGTTCAGAGAATACTTGTCCGACAAATCGCTGCCGTAAAATGGTCATGGAAAGGTTTCTTAAATATTCAGGTATTCCTACGCCAGCTAGCGGTTAACACTTAGATCACTGATTGTATTGATATAACAATACAGTCACTCTGTATAACGAAATGAAGGAAATTACAGTCGGTATATTAATATAGTGGTATATTGTTTTGAACTCAATATGACAAACATTTTGTTATTCGTGTATACTATGTCTGATAATAAATAAGATAGATAATCATGATTTTTATAAGTAAAATCTTCGTAGTGTTTCCGACATTCCGTACGTATAACACATTATATTCACGAGTATGTATTTTGGCGGGTTTTTACAGCGAATATAGCAAAAGTAACCTTCCGCGAATACAAACATTTATACAGTAACATAGAAGACACATTTTATATCTGAAAAATGCAAATGTTTATACTTTTACACGGAATATTTACAGATTTCGATTTTAATTGTCCGGGATCAATTTCAATCATGGAATAGTATAAGCTAGCCTACAATGAAATATACATAACTAACAACAGTTACCGAAAAGTTTCTATATAGAGTAAATAAAACTCTAGACTAATTTCTATTTTATGTTAGTTTTATAGAAGTCAAAATGAAAAGCTGGTCTTCGTGAACCCTCTCAAAGGAATTGTAAAATGTCAGCATAACAGTTAAATGGTAATTAACTAAAGGAAAAATAATTTCTTTGTTAGGTCATTATCCGGTTTGAATGCGAAAATGAAAGAAAACTGGAAACTAATGGTAGTTGCTGACTTCAATTTACATGCTTTGATTGATAATAAAAAAGGGGAACAAAGAATATTATTGGAAGTTTTGTGTCAATGCAATTTGCTCTGAAATAAATTTTGCTATTGCTAATAATATTTTTTGTTTTAGACTTTATTGATGGAATTTCAAAATCTGGTTCCAACATTGTGTTACAAGTTATTTTTTGTATTCTATGTCAAGAAAGATGAACATTTCGAGATTTAGATTTAAGAGGTAATTATAATTTCAAGGAATATCAAATCAACAGATACAATATAGACATTATTGACACATCTTTATACATTCTATGAACAACAGCTCGGGTTTTGGTAGCCGTATCCGCCATTTTTACAGCAATCCTTACTCGGGGGTAAAATGACGGTGTTTCTTTGTCGCCATATGCTGTCAAAGCTACGAATCAAATGTAAGGATAATTTAGAAAGTAGTTTTGGGAAACATACATACATACGTATATACATCCATCCATCCATCCATCCATTCATACATGCAAGCACACACGCACGCACACACACTTACATGTATGTATGCATGCATGCATGCATGCATGCAAGCATACATACATACATACATACATACATACATACATACATACATACATAGATACATACATACATACATACATACATACATACATACATACAAACATACATACATACATACATACATACATACATACATACATACATACATACTCTCGCTAATCACCTAACCGACTAACTCAAAGTTATGTGATTCGTGTGGTGGTCTGTACAATGATGTTCTGTAGTTTTTTCATATACTTATATATACTTTCTTCCGGAGATCGCATCATTCCTAGTATTAGAGGTCCATGTTAAATGTTTGTAGTATTAACATTCCTATATTTATAAACGTATATTGATTGGGATGTGGATACTTTTTTATGTAAAAACAAATATACTGACATTGTTTATCTTATAGATTGATTCGGGATAGATATAATATTCAATTATACTATAATACATATTTTATATATCAATCACATTTTTATATTTTACATACGTTTTACTGTCTTCACGTCAATGCCGATTTACTTCCCCTGTGTATCATTGATATCCTTCAAAGCCCTATCTCCCGAATCTTGACTTGTTTCTATGGATATAACTGGATTTTGAATTAATTATACACATTGTTCTTACACAGTGGAACAGACGAAGAGGTAGTTAAATGTATTTTAACTGATATTACAATATAAAATATATTTATAATAATTAAACAATGTCACGGCACGTAATTTTTCATAACTGTTAACTGAAGCGTTATCACAAACAAATTGAAAAAAAAATATATGGAACTCTGTTACATTGAAATGCTACTTTATTTTGTTGTAAGTGTGCATGCAATCGCGAGTGTGGGTATGCGTGTTTGGTAATATGGTTTCTAGATTTACATTTCAATAAGCTAGAAATCTATGCTCTTAGGTAGACTCCGAGTCGAGATAGATTTTTTAGACGCGGTTCAAATATATGAAATAAATGAATCTTTTGCATATTAAAACCTAACTGATGAAATATTTTTGACAGAGATCATTGAATTGAGCATTTGTTTTGCCTTTTTTAGCAAAATTATAACTTTAGTATTTTGTGTCTGTACTCTGTTATAGGTTTAGTGGAATTTCACTGCCTAGCACTTTTATTACATGCATTTAGCTTAAAATCACGTCTTCATCTTTGTGTATTACTAACTAGTATAGAATTGGTCGCGAGTTTATGTAAGGTTCATTCGTTTTGTTAGAATAAGTAATGCCTTGATATGTTATTTCTAGAATTGTGTCTGGCATCAACTAGACCATTTTCGAAGTCTTCCATTACGTCATAGTTGGTCAAAATAGTATGCAGTTGCAAAGAGTAAAATAGGTCAGCATTAGTTTATCGCATATATAATGTTGGAAAATTGAAGTGTTATGTGGGATTTGAAAAAAAATGATTCTATAAATAGCTTACTTTGCATATTTACAAGAGAGAGCAATTTAAATATAATTCCTCACAGATGAACTTAACCTTTTAAACCCTACATGCCATTATAGATCAGTCTAAGCAACAGAAAATATCATACCATCTATGTTCTTAGGGTTGAAAGGGTTACACAAGATATCACCGACTTTCGTCAATGCAATTATCATATAATCGAAAAAGGACCTCGCCAGACCTTCAGTTCACGTCACGTGGTCTGATTACAAACTATTCTGAGAAAACTGAACGGAATGGAACAACTCGGAAATGGTCTATTGAATGTAATTCGTAACATAAAAAAGCGGATATAACAAATAGTGTTTCAATAATATTTGTAAATATTTAGTACATTTGTAATATACGAAAAAAACAAAAACTGTACAAAACTCATTATTCACAAATGTTTGGCCCCTTGGCCTTTGTGAAGTGCAATACGGTACTGTGCATATCATATTCATAGTATTAAATTTGTACAATACACAGCTTCATGGCATATCAAGTATGGTTCAAATTAAATTTAGATTAATTAAATTAAATTAAATTTAGCATATTTGTTATTTTCATAGCGATATATAAAACGATTTTTATTGTAAATTCAAATGTGTTGTACATCAATATCTTGTCAACAAGATAACATTCAAGTAGGTTTAAATTAGTCCTAACCCACATTACTTTTATATATTTTTTTCTCTATCCATGACCGTCTTTATGTTTTTGTATCACCAATCTCTATTAAAAATCTAAGTCATGTTTGCTTGCACATATCTTTATTTCAAATATACTCTAAAACGTAAGGTGTATTGATTTACAATCTTTGACATTTACCAAGTTTTTGCTTTATTTTGAAAATGCATTAGCTGTATTTGATGTTTCAAAGAATGGAGGTAAGACAGTTAAATAACTTTTTAATGCAATGCCGATGTCCGCATTTTTTATACTTAATGGGCGCCTCTAATGGAAAAACGAATACTTTGTCACCAAGGTAGCATTTGTAGAGTTGTAATTTGTTTTTATGGCTTGGCATTCTTATTACTGCAACTTTAAACAAATAAAAAAAAACTGTCAACGATAAGAGTACAGCTAGTGAAAAATATTAATGGTGCTAGCAAAGGAAATGAGACAAATAAACCCGTTTTTAGGAAAAACGTTTTTTTCTGAATATTTTCGAAGAGGTTAAAATGAAGCTGAAAACATGACACGTTTGACTTGAATGCAATGTTTTCCGTTTCCTGTTGTATGTAGGTCAATTGTAGCAATTACTTTTGTGATTAACTAGTAGAGTATGAGCACACAACCACGCGCGCAGGTGAAGACACATCAACTATGGTATCAGTTGACAAATGGGTCAAGATATGGCAAATCATTTGTGTCATCATTTCACTATAATCAGGAACAGTGTTTGGAATGTATATCGGAAATAATAACATATTCAGACGTGTTTATTATCGTAATTCGTTCTCCTTGACCCCGATTCTTTATCTTTCATGTATGTTGTTTAGGGAACGATATCCTTAATTATGTATGTATTAAAACAATATTTAATGCCTTCGTATATCATATTTGTCATATACTTCAATTGTTTCTAATTTTGAACTTCTTAAAACCCTGTACAAACTGGGATACATAACAATATCTAATCAATGTCACACCAAACCATTATCACCAAACTGCTGCAGTATTGCCAAACCACATATAACAGGAGTGGTATAAATCGATTTGGGTATGCCAAGTTCCAAATACAGTAAAACGCGCATTTTAGAACAAATGTTTCCGGTATCTTGACAAATAATTGAATAAGTATGGAACCTCATTGTAGAGACAATTCCACTTATAATACAAATTTGAATGGGTCAAAAAGGTGATCTTAATAACGAGGTTAAACTATAATTTTAGCACATTTAAAGTCACAATAGTTTCCTCATGCCCACGTTAATAACACAGTACCTACTTATTCAACTGCACAACCGCTTAATAGACTTCTAATCATCAGTGTAAATACAATTAAACGCAATTGCAAAATGAACAAATTCGTGTGTTAAAATGTAAATGCAGAACCATCTCGAGGGACTGTATGGTGATAATCAAGTATGAATTTTGCTTGGAAATTTCAATCATAATACATATATATCATGCAAGATAATTTGCATAGTGTCATGGCCACATACAGAAATTACAAAGTGGAAAAAGTGAATGATGTACTGACATGTAAACATACTGCAATTGACAAACAAAAGTTGTTCATTTCCAGTATGTATATCAGTGTGGTCTGACATGTCAACTTCATGTAAATGAGAATTTAGAGCTGCAAAAAGTTAAAAAAAAGAAACAAGGGATATATTCTAGTTCGCGACGGTACTAATTAATACTCCGAAGTATGCAGAATATTTGAGAAGCCGATATGCATGTCTTTGTGAATGTTGAATGTGAAAATGATACACTAAAAATTCTACAATCAACATTAGTTTACAGAGTGATAATATTCTAATAACCATTAACCAGTTTGCATACAGCAGACCTGCGGTCTCTTTCCGTGTACACTGTACCATAGCTTGGTGGATGATCATGAAAGGAAGTCAACTGTGAATAGAAACTTAATTCACATTTTATGACGCCATTACCAATATACAGAATAACAAAGTATACATGTTAGGATGTCCAGGATATATATACAAATCTGGTACAAGTTGCTCTGGAAGTCAAGAGGTGGCATCGTGTTGTTTAGAGTGGTGGTTAATTTGCCGTCTACAAGTGTCTGTAGTAAGTGAAATGTCTAAATATGAAGTGTGTGCTCGATGCTGTTGTATATATATTAATTTCTAGTTTGCTGGGATATATTGCATTGACATATGTATGAAAACTGTCATTCTTGATTTACAAAACCTCGTCGAAATATCTAAGTGTCAAATTAAAGGACACAGCTAGCATTTTCTTTTCATGATTCAGCAGTTTCTGAATGAAGTCTACTTCGTATGAATAAGGAACAATTCAGCTAATAAAGGCGGACAATTGGTTCCCATAGGGATGCCAAAAGTTTCTTTAAAGACCAAGTCTCCGAGCACTACAAATGTATTTTCTATTAGAAATGTCATCATTTTATATCAACTTCAATGTATTCATGGGAAAAATTGGAGTACTGTTGGACATAATAGGGATAACTTGATCTCATAGTTCGTTTAAGTTTTCGAATACGAGATTTTATCAACCATCGTATAGCATTTAACTCATCAGACAGAGTGTCTGGTATCACGCCTTGATATTTTGCCCATCGTCTGGTATAATCCTCGACAAAATCCATAACTAAACTGAAATTTTGTCGCCAACTAAAGGAACGGACTTCGCAGTGTTTTTGGACCACTTGAACTAAGATGTTTGAAGTGTTAAATTTTCAACAATAGAATCGTCACCGGTGATGACATGCCTGGTAAAGGGAGTTGATGCACATGACATGTGACGCTGTTATGTAGAAGACTGTTTATGTCTACGCACTGCGAAACCCGATTGTAATTGAATAGCTTGGGTGCAATACTAGGTGTATAGCTATATGAAATACAAGGAGTGGTCTTCAATTTAAAATGTAGCGGAACGCAGTACTGAACTGGTCTGTTATTTAGAACATTGTTGTTCCTTTAAAACGTGAATACAATACCTTTAATTGTGCATTTAAGTTCAAGGAAAATACTTTTCTGATCAGAACATTTATCGTTTGTAACCCAATATTTTTGTCAGCGTAAGGTTAAAGAGATGAAAAAGTGACATCATGTAACTTGGGTTTGTTGCATGAACGATATCCATCATTTTGTTTACATCTTACGTTAGGATTAAATCATTCTATCACATTGGCATTGCTACACTATGAACTTGATAAATTGCTGATACAATAAAACTTGCTTTAGATTTTTTGCTATCCCCAATAGTATCATGTGTGTACAAATCAACATCTATATAAATACCACCTCCCTAAAAAGGCTAGTTCTGTTTTGTCAGTCAGAGTTGATTTACGTGCGGCGTGACTACTCAAAGCCCTTGTCACAGGCTGTTCTGTTGTGTCCCTTAGGGTGATCTTATATACATGTTTGTCTATACATACTTAAGGGTATGCAGTACCAAGCTGTCTTATCCAGTATTATTCACATTGTCTACGGAAGGTGGTACTTAAGGTGGGATTGTTAGTCCATTGGATTATCTTTTCACTTTTACACACTCTCATAGACAAAACGGAATGGTCAAGAGAGTAGAAATATCGATATATCGAGTATTTTGACATTTTGTGAGGATAACGTTTCCATTGACACCACAGCATGACATGAAGAATTACCGTTCGTGCGTAATCCTGGAATTTGACCGTTTTCCTCGAGCGTACTTGCAAATCGACTGCATGATTTAAGTATAACTATTTTGAAAAGTTGATTGTCGGGACGATACTGAGAAAATACACATATAGAAGAAGTCGAATCGCAATATACAATAGAACCTGCTTTAGTGATAACCTGTGTATAAAGTCCACCTGGTCATAAAACTGTTTTTTGCTGTCCTAATAGTATCATTTGTGTGCAAGTCAACCTTTATACACCTCCCTATATAAACTGATTTTGTAGTGTCACTTAGGAGTTCTTTATATACAAGTTTCTCGGTATTTTATTTACTGAAAGTGATATACTAAAACTGCTATAGTAAATTATAGTTTACACAATAACTACAAATTACTGTGATAAATATAGTTTGCTTTAGAAATAAAAGTATTGACTATAGTGCTTAGACGTGATTACTATACAAAAAAACCTGCTTTAGTGACCACCTGTGTATAAAGACCACCTGGTCATAAAGAATGATTTTGTTGTGTCCTTTAGTGGGTTTTTATATACCAGTTTTATTGTAGAACATATTTTATTGTAAACAAAATTTACTGATATATAAAACCAAAGCTTTTACTTTCTTTTATCGAAGTTATAGCTGTTTTGTCTACAGTACATTCTAATTGTAACGCTAAAATTATATGAATATAAAACATTTCAGATACCACAGTATAAATCTTTAGTATGTCCAGGACACAGATACAAATCCGGCAAACATGGACAAACACGGAAATCAAGAGGTGGGATCAGGTTCCACGGAGGAGTAAATTTTATAAACATAATACCAAAGTTATAATGCTCAAGACGATATCATTTCTGTCAATTAAAATTCATCAGATGAGCTCCAATTTGAAAAGTATGTGCATTTTCTAAAGAGAAAGTGGTATCATACAAGGCCAAATAATATCTATAAAAGTATAGCCGAAATCCCTCTTTGAGTAGCCACTGTAAAAATAATGACTATTTCAGCATTAGAAAATTTTCGAATTTAAATGGTGTTATCAGTGCCAAATATTACTTTAGTATAAGATGAACAGCTGGTACCAAAATACCAGGTACTAGGTATATGTATACCCTCGGGGACTCAAACGGTCCACCAGCAGTGGCAACGACCTAGTGGTTATAAGTTTTATAAACATAGTACCAAAGTTATAATGCTCAAGACGATATCAATTCTGTCTATTAGACTTCATCAGGTGAGCTCCAATTTGAAAAGTATGTGTATTTTCTAAAGAGAAAGTGGTATCATACAAGGACAAATAATATCTCCAAAAGTATACCCGAAATCCGTCTATGAGAAGCCACTCTAAAAAATGATTATCTCAGCATTAGAACATTTTCGAATTTAGATGGTGTTATCAGTGCCAAATATTACTTTAGTATAAGATGAACAGCTGGTACCGAAATACCAGGTACTAGGTTTATGTATACCCTCGGGGACTCAAACGGTCCACCAGCAGTGGCAACGGTCTAATGGTTATAAATGTTATAAACATAATACCAAAGTTATAATGCTCAAGACGATATCATTTCTGTCAAGCATCTCCTGTCGAATTGTTAAATCAAGGCTATACGACAAACGCGACGAATACGGCTTTTCCATCGTAAATTTTCCAAATTTATGTAGTGATATCCCGCGATACAATGCACATGATCAATAATCCAAACGTTTAACTTGATCACCATGATTATTAATATGACGGAAGATGGAAATTCATGCAGGTATTTCTATAAAATTTACCGTGAATATTGAGATAATCAAATCCAATACCTTTAGTTTCCAGTACATTCTACATATATCGATTAAAATATTTTGAACCCAACTGACTTTCACAGAGTCGGATATCCCTCGTTCTGTTTTATTGCTGTGCTGTCTTTATTTCTTTTATTTTTTAAGACATCGTATTACCAAGTCACGAAAAAAGCCATTATTCTTTCAAAAATGCCTATCCAAATATCATTTTTCAATTTTCAATCCATCAGCTTCAATCACATTGTCTTTCCAACCAATCAATTCCGAAGTCTTTTGTCAATTTAAACATTAGTTAAGAGACTGTCAGTATGTATAAAGAAACTCATAAGATTCGTCTGTGATAAACATATTCATTTGTTGTTCATATTAAAAGATGTAGACGAGGATTTCCATAATCCAAATGTTTATATCGAATTGTATTAATAACAGTATGATACATATACGCGATCTTTGAAATTAACAGGGTACTTATGGCAATTTTCCAATTCCGAGACATCTCACGGCGTATGTGATCGGTTTACAAGGATGCTTACTTCTCCATGGCACCTGATCTGACTCCAACCTCTATATTTTCTGAAATATTCACCAGATTTGTATATTGTGTCCTGAAGATAAATACTTTGTTATCTGTTATGTTGATATTTGTATACCAATTAATGTCGTATTGATAACAGTATGATATATCCAAGCACAGCGTTAAATAGACAAGTCCCTTATGGTAATTTTCCACATTTTGGGAATTTCACAAATGAATAGATATGCCAGGGCATGTTCAAATAATGAACATTTCATATACAGAGGTAAACTGGTAACCGATACGTAATTGTCTCGACAAACACGGGACATTGTCATATAAAGAAATAAAATAAATATAAAGAAATTTTTATAATGCAGAAGAATTCCGTTATACTTTACGGATAATCCCTTGACAGATCACATAATACATGTCTTCATGTGATTTAAATAACATTGACATTAACTAATCTATTACTCAAAGGAATTAAACACGAAATATAAACCTTATTATTGCCATCATTTTTATATACATATCACATTGAGGTAAAGATACACAACGCATCGCTTTCCTATTCTGTTAATGAAGCCGGACATACAATATCCCTCCATTTGGCACTGCCAACGGTCGTTTTTCCATGTACAGTTATTTGATCTGTGTGGATTGCTTGTTTTATTTCATTGGAATGTCAATGTAATATTCACTGAAATGTGCATGTGTTTTCAATGCTTAATTCAAGGTTTAAAAATTGGCAATACTATTATTTTTTTAAAATGATGTATACGTTGTGAAAATAAAACGCCATAAGCAGGAGGAGATGAAATGTTTCTCCATAGAAATCGTGTGAGGTGTGAAATTGACATTTTTTCAATCGACAGGGGTAAATTTAGGTAAAAAGGTAAACAGGTAAATGTTTTCGTCTCATTGATCTACAGTCATTTGATCTGTCTGGACTTACTCCCTGCTGGTTTCATTTCATTGCAATGCCAAAGTAATATTCACTGTGACTTGCATATGTGTTTTCGATGTTTAAATCAAGGTTGGAAAATTGGGAATACTTTTATTTTTTAAAATGATTTAACCAGTTTCTCCAGGAAAATATTGTTCATCGTAGTTAACAAAAGATAAAGGCTCAGTTATATTTGCCCTCATTTGAAAGTTCCTTGACAACATTCACATATAAATCATATACATTCTTAGGATGTCCAGGATACAGATACAAATCCGGCAAAATGGACAATCACAGACCTCTGGAAAACAAGAGGTTGGATCAGGTGCATCTCCTCTCGACGGGTCACACTGTGAGTCTCGCAGTCAGGTCAAAATGAAATATGTGAGGAACTAATCCTCGTCACAATTGGTACAGATGTCTCAATTACTGCCAACGAAAAGGCAACTCACCATTTCACCTACTGAAACAGAGTAATCGCAAACAAGACTATTATACCGACTGTAAAATTTTGCGGAAAGTTGACATGAAACGCGATTTTCGATATCTCTGTGTCAATACTTTCTCATTGAGTAATTTACATCTGTATATGAAATGTTCATATGTTGAACACGACTTGGCATATCGGATTATTTATGAAATATAAACTCCATATGCGGGTGACTGACGGATATTACTACTTAACTGTAGAACATTTTCGATGGGAAAGCCGAAATCGTCGCGTTTGTCGTATAGTTTAGTTGCTAATTTTCCGTCTGTGTCTATATTAAGTAAAATGTCTAAATATGAAGCTTACCGGAGAATCATTGACGAATGGCAGTATGTGGGTTAAGCGTTAAAAACAAGGATGACAAATGGTAGTCATAGGCGGGTTTGGCGTTATATATTGGGCTGATATGTCGATTGAGAACTATATACCGACTGAATAAAAACATATTATTTTTATACCACATTCCCATTTAACACAAACGGGGTGAGAAAGAGGTGTATCGTCTAGGGCACGTCTTGATTCCCTTATACACATGATACCAATCCCTAGTAGAAAGATACCAAACAATAAACGTCCTTGCTTTATATTTGTATAGGTTCCTGTATTCATATAAACAGGAAATATTCTTATGGAAAGTATACATGTTGTCCCCCAACACAACACGATTGAGATAGTAGCTGTAAGAATGTTGTCCCCTGGTTTGAAACATTCTGTTCACCAAACCAAAGTGACCATCATATATGCATTGTGTAAGATATTTACACATGAAATGTTATTATAAACACATTTTAACATGCTAAGGAAGACTCCTTGTCGCAATTGTTCATAAAACATGACATTTTACGGTCAGTACTGTTGAATGGTATGCGATTACGCTGGTTCACTAAATGAAATGTTGAGTTACCTGTTCGTTAGCGATTTCTGAGTCGCTTGTACCAATTGTAACGAAGATATTTATTCCTCATCTATTTCATTTCAATTTCACTGTGGAATGGTAGCTCATGTGTAACTGTATGATACATATACACTCTGCGTTAAATTGACTATATTTCGGAATTTCACAAAAAAAAGGATATGGCAGCACATGTTCTAAATATGAACATTTCATATACAGAGGGAAACTGCTAGCTGATTCGTTATTGTATCAGGAATATCGACAAACACGGTGTATTGTTATATAAAAAAATGACAATCATTTTATTAATCAGAAGAAAACCGTAATATTTTACGAATAGTCTCCTGGCGGATCATACAATTTTGTTTTGTGATTTATATAACATTGACATTAACTAATCTATTACTCAACGAAATAAAACACCCAATATGAACCCTATTAAATCAACATGCATTTTAATTCAGATTCCATATAGATTGGAAGATATAACAAATTACATTGCTGTTGTTCTAATGAAGCCAGACTTGTAATATCTCTCCATTTCCATGTACAGTTATTTGATCTGTCTTGACATAATCCCTGCTGGTTGCATTACATTGCAATGTCGATTTAATTCACTGAGCTTGGCATGTTTGTTTGCGATGTTTAATTCAAGGTATTAAAATTGGCAATTCTCTTCCTCGCATACGTATGAACGTTGGATGAACAACGACAGAGGTGATAAGTTGCAATTGCCTTTGTGGACCATAGTTTAAATGATATTAACAGTTTATCCAGCAACAAAGGATGATCATAGCAATTTTACAATCAATAAAGTCGGAATTACATTTCTCCGCATTTTTAAAATTCTGGACAAAATTCACATTTGATCTTCTAAGTAAAAACGAAGATGTACCAGTTGATAATAGAAACTCAAGTCCATGAGGACATGACGAATTAGATCTACAAACGGTATCAACATAAAGAACAACTGCGAATCCCAATCGGGATAGGATCAAGTGTCCGGAAGGAGTCAGCGTCCCCTGCCGACACCCCACTCCCATTGCAAATGTTTGATGGAAACCTTACTATTTCGATGAACGGGTCAAATTCGGTAAAAAAAAATAAAGTTTGGCGAAAAGGCCAAGGAAAAGCACGATTGGCGAAACGGAGTCATTGTCTGTGGTCGTGCTCCATATCTAATATTCCTGATAGGGTTACTTCATATTGTTTAACAAGATCTTTGATCGAACATAAAATTTCTTGAACGACGATGTCAAGCGTTCAACATCGTAACCTTGTGTAAGTAGGATATTGGCGAGCCGCCTCTCTCTCAAAATAAAAAATTCATATGAAGAGTATGTCCTGGCATAACGTATACGTTGTGAAATTAAAACGCCATAGGCATGAGAAAATGAAACGTTTCTACTTAGAAACGGGAAGTTTGGGATATGGAAATTGAAATCGTTGCGTTTGTCATAAAGGGAGGTGTGATCTAATCGACAGGGGTAAATCTAGATAAGAAGCATATGTGTTGCTCTCTGTCGTCTCATTGATCTCTAGCCAAATAGGATACATCTGACCGAGGTAATTCTGAAATTCTGGATTATT
This sequence comes from Atrina japonica, assembly GCA_030159075.1. Lineage (NCBI taxonomy): Eukaryota > Metazoa > Mollusca > Bivalvia > Pterioida > Pinnidae > Atrina > Atrina japonica. The sequence continues at coordinate 804,116 of BROG01000260.1, read as the reverse complement.
TAAGGACAGAACTTCGTCGATATACCTGTTAGTAAAATTGAACCGATATGCTAACTGTTTGTTTCTTTTGGAGAGCAGATATTGTATATATTTCGCATCGTATGAATACAAAAAGATGTCAGCCAAGGGACGTGCACAATTGGTACCAAGTGGAATATCGACAATTTGTTGGAAAACTTTTCCCGCAAAACCAAGAATATATTGTCTACTGGAAACCCCAGCATCTTGATAATATCGTTTTCAGTGTACTTTTTTTTTGGAATCCGAGTGTTCCTTATTAAAATAAGGTTCCTCAATACCTAACATTAAATATTTATATCTTCTATTTCCAATTTTGTATAGGCGTTTTTTATAATAAATGTTGATCTGTTTTTGATGAGGAATCGGTGTGTAAATTGTCGAAAAATAAAAAAACTTGATGTTTGTGATAGTTTGAAATGTCTTTGAATATTCCAGCAATACTTTTGAATTCTTTAGGATCAACATCTGATTGACTTCGCTTCCTGAGTAGGCCGCTGTACAGTACTTCTGAAGACTTTGTTTGATATGTGTAAGAAGTATGGTGAGCAAAGTATATAAAGGTTTGGTGAAGCACTTAGATGACCCCGCAATGAATAGGTGTTTATAGGGATTTTTGTGCATCTTCGGAATCTAATAAATGTATGGCATTTGAAGCTCCGCGTTACTTATGGGTATTCCAATCGAAGTGAGAACGGATTTATGATTATCTAATATTTCAGAGGTAGAGAAATCGTTGACAGTGTATGTAGGATTTCCAGGAAGAGTGTTGAGTGAAAGTTCCTCTTGTAGAATAATGAAGTAGTTTCACGTGCATACAAATGTGAATTTATTAGATGCTTTGTCAACATGAACGATGATAAAATTTTCCTAGAGACGGGAAAGTCCTCAGGCAACAAAAACGTGATCACGAAAAACTGAATTGTGTTTTGTGTTAACAGAATGTTTCAGTCGTCGAATTCTTCGTTTAAGAACATAACTGATCGTTTTAATCCACTCTGAAAAAGTATCAAGTTCGACATTTTCTTTCTTAGCCCAACGTACTCTTCACATGTGTCCATAATAATTTTAAAGTTTTGGCGCCATGTAAACGAGAGAGGTTCCCTTTACTTTGGACTTTTGCATAAAAAATATCACAATTTCTGCACAATACTGCGATCACCTTCCACAACATGGCCACACGGAGCGTACCTGGATTTGAGATGTAGTACAGGTATAAGGTTGAAGGTTCTGGGAAAAGCTGGGTAAATTGAGGTGCTGTAGACTAGCCTTGTAATTCAAGATTTTAAAGGCAACTGAACATTGTTTTCAGCACAAAACCAAGCATCCTATATTCATTTTGTATGATCTGAAAACATGGAATGGTACTCAATGGTACAAAGTTTTTTATGGTAATGAAGTCTTGTTGCCGTAACTGTTCATAAAAATGACATTTTTACGGTCGGTACAGCTGATTTGTTTGCGACTACACTGTTTCGTTAATTGAAATATTGAGTTACTTGCTCGACAGCGGTTATTGAGTCACCTGTACCGATTTTGACGAGGATTTATTTCCCACTTATTTCATTTGATATATATATATATATCGGATTGATTGTTTAACATCCATTTGTGCGCGAAACATTGATTCAATCGTCTTGTCATCATCAATGAAATGATTATCTTGATGTGGGATACTGTTGCAAACATCAATCATGTGGAATTTCCCTGGTTTAAAACAACTTTGCGCCTACTTGATTACGGAAATGTGGGAAACTGTCACTGAGCGAATTAAATAGTCCTTACTCTGCAATATTGTGTTTAAGCTGTGTATTCAAGTCATTCTCAACATGTTCAAAACTGGGACATCAAGTATAAGTTGTAAAAGTTGAATAAATTGAATTATTATTTTTAGAAAACACAGCTAATGCCCCTTTAAACTAATGCATACCAATTTTCACCATTTTCGACGTAATATTATTATTAATGGCGAATTCTATCATAATGCATGTAACTCGTTTATATGAATCAATGTACAATGGCCGTTTTAAATATCATGCACGCATAAACATATTAACGTATAAACGCAGTCTGTCATATAATTTCCTAAAGCACTTTTACTTCTTTTTTTATCTTGAAATGTTCTCTCTAACGGAATTAATTCATTTCCTTGTTTTAAAATAGCATTCTTTATTAAAACGGAACGTGGTGAGACATAACTCTAACATCCATGATGCTACTCGGTATTATTATATGCAGAATTTAAAGGGGCATTAGCTGTTTTTATCAAAAACATATTTTGAAGTTTTCTATTTTTACTTCTTGTACTTGGTGAACGATAACAAACAAAAGCTATATACAGACATAACAAATGTTATATTTCAATACATTTTGTAAAAATAAGGTAAAGTCCAGTGTGGTATTCATATACAAATAGGAAGGTTTAAGTTAATCAATTGCAATTAAAAAGATGCCCAACCTGGGTTTCTCAAACAAATTTTCACAAATTATATATTAGGGGTTTAAGAATTTTTATGCCTGTGCGTATCTCATTTTTGTGTTTTTGTGTTTCCTTGAAATACAAATTTGCTGCATTAATTTTCGTTGATTTTAAGTCCTAACACTCAATGTATCTGTTTCTCCAAGTACAAAATAATGATTTTTCATTTATTGTCATTTAATATTCAAAGAAATAAAAAAAATGATTTGCATAGTGACATTTTGAATATATATATATATATATATATATATATATATATATATAATTCGTCAGAGAAATACTACAGTGAAATACTATTAAATTCGCCTAGATTTTTTATCATTAAAGCTAGATGAATTTACAATTTTTAATTCGCCCAGTTTTTAATTCGCCCACTGACGATGAGGGCGTAAGGGGCGAAGATAAAACGGGGCGAAAATTTCCCTGTATATAGTACATTGTACTAGTTTTTTTATAGCTACTTTAAAGACACTGAATTCAAATGATTGTGAGCAGTCAAAATATTATGATTGCTATATAACATTGACTGGATACTAGTTTATGACATAACTCGTCACGACTTCTGAGTTAAGGCGGGTTGAGTTTCCATGACTTCAAGAGGATGTGTTTGGACATAATATATCATTTGCGAAGATACCATATGCCAGCAGATTTATTTCTTTAAAATGAGTAAATTTGGTAACATTATTCAATAGTATATCTAAAATGTAGCGGGCAAAACGATTTTCATTGGTTATGTTAATGTTGTGCTCCACGTAGATACTGAAGCAAAGATAAGTATATATATATATATATATATATATATATATATATATATATATATATATATATATATGTGTGTGTGTGTGTGTGTGTGTGTGTGTGTGTGTGTGTGTGTGTGTGGTTGCTAGCTAAAAAAAGGACACTTGTTGGAAGAAGTAGGATTTAAATACGAAAATCTAGATATATAAATGGTCTCAAAATAAGGGCCAATTGCGAATCAACACGAGATTTGACCAGGTGTCCGGAATATATCAGCATACACTCCTCATTGTTTCCTTTTTCTCTGTTAAACTGAATAACAAGCGAGAAAAAAAGCGAACGGTACCTAAATATTGAATATTTTTATTTCAATACAGTACATCAAAGATGTACTGATACTACGCAGTGTTTCATTATTATCATTTCTATGCACATGACCAATTCATGCAAATGTTATAATATTAACCTACTTCCATTGTCAATCCAGCTGGACAATATGTTCCCTTTATAAAACTGACGATTTTTGTATTTTTATTCATGTTCGAGTAATACATTCATTGCAGTGAATAATAATATATTGTTCGTACATATTTAGACTTAATGTATTGATTTTGTAAACACGGTCAATGATAGATATCAATATGGATATACATGTAATGCTACATATGTTGAAAAATAATTCGCCATAATACTGGTATTTACGTCTCTACGTCATACTAACTGCATTAGTGACGTGGTCAGTTGTAGGAGTGGAATTAAATATGCCGAAGGTCGGCTTATTGTTCTGAGCAGTCATGGGACTCGATATATAGAGACTGATTTTATGAATAAAATACAAGTCTGGTCGATTTGAATTAATATGATTCAAAATATTTTTTTTTCTTTTCCTTTTTTTTTCTCAAACTTTATATACATTGCGCTGTTGTCAGTTGGCATAGATAGGCTGATGGATTTCATATGAACAAAGGCGAATTCTGCGAATGCCGATTTCATTTTCATACGTACCGAAGTATCGTGTCTTCCGGTATACCATATAAAAATCTCAGATACCAAAGTATAAATCAATAGGATGTCCAGGACATAGATACAAATCCGGTAAAAATGGACAAACACGGACCTCTGGAAACCAAGAGGTGGGATCAGGTGCCATGGAGAAGTAAGCATCCCCTGTCGACCGGTCACAGCCGCCGTGAGTCCACAGTCCAGTCCAATGAAACACGTGAGGAGTGTATCCTCGTCACAATTGGTACAGACGTCTCAACAACCGCCAACGAAAAGGCAACTCAACATTTCACTTAGTGAAACAGAGTAGTCGCAAACAAGACCATTATACCGACCCAAAAATTTGCGGAACGTTGACATTAAACGCGGTTTTCGATATCCCTGTGTCAATAATTTGTCAGTGAGTAGTTTACCTCTGTATATGAAATCTTCATATGTTGTGCACGGCCTGGCATATCGGATCATTTGTGAAATATAAACTCCATATGCGGGTGACTGAGGGATATTACTACTTAAATGTGGAAAATTTACGATGGGAAAGCCGAAATCGTCGCGTTTATCGTATAGCTTAGTTGCTAATTTCCCGTCTGTGTTTATATTAAGTAAAATGTCTAAGTATGAAGCGTGTGTACTTGATTCTGTTGTATCTTTAATTTCTAGTTCGTTGTGATATATCGCATTGACATATTTATGAAAATTGTCATTATTAATTGACAAAACGTCGTCGATATATCTAAATGTCAAATTAAAGGACACCGCTAACTTGTTCTTCTTGCTGAGATTTGTTAGTTTTAGACCTGGTTGGCGAAAGGGGAATATAAAAAACGTACCATAGAGTTTACCTTGTGGGAGTCACGAAGGCAACAGCACATAGTGTTTAATGTTGGATAAAAGTGGACCTCTTGGGAAAGTGGAAGTGGATTCAGATGGCATGGAAGGGTAAGTATCCCTTGCCGACCGATCCCTCTCGTCGTACGCCACAGACAAATAAAAAAAATGAATAACTTCCGGTCACTCTCGTTACTAATGTCTCAAAATTATTATTCAGGTAATTGTCAGTTCTAGTTAGCATATAATATATATATATATATATATATATATACTGTTTAGTGCCTATCTATAACAGTGGAATAAAGGGAAAAAAAACGTAACAACTGTTTTCATGTAAATTAATTAGAGCCTGTAGTCTAAACAAGTTATGTAAAATTGAAATATGGACATGAGATTACATATATTTATCGTGAGTTAACACTTTATATAAATTGTTTATCAAGCATGACATGCTATTTTAAACGATTTCTTCTGAAAATTTGACTTTCATTTTGTCCGCGCCGATAGTCATTATATATATATATATATATATATATATATATATATATATATATATATATATATATATATATATATATATGTATGTATATTATATATATATATATATATATATATATATATATATATATATATATATATATATATATATATATATATATATATATTTATAATACAGTATTTCAATGTAGTATTTCTCTGCCGAAATCGTATTATGCATAAGAACGTTGAGTCATGCACTCGGTCATTCGGGTAACATATTTTATGCATGTTGATACATGGTTTTCTAGAGAAGCAATGTCGGGATAAACACGAATTCCAACCACCCTGTGTACACCCTGTGTAATCACATATAATATTTGTGTTTCGCATGAATAAGGTATTAAATACAAGCAAATGGCAAGTGCGTTCTTGACATGCCGTCATTTCCGTTAACAGCCCAAAATTCATTTGTGAAAGTGGATTCAAATTTACGGTGGAGCCAGTTGTGACTTATTAACAGGGGATGTTTACTTCTTCTCATGTGTCCTGATCCGACCTCTGATTTACTTAGGTCCCTGTTTGTCCAATTTCCACCAGATCTGTATGTTTTATCTCGAACCTCATAACGATTGACAATTCTATATATCTGTGATTTTAAACCAGAAGAATAGTAGCATCCGCAGACGTGCTTTAGCATCTTTAATTAAATAAACCGATGCTGAAAAATATCAAAATGGATCCATGAACAGACGCGATAACACATTCTTGTATCTAACAATATATTTGTCTTGGGGAATGGGCGTTCCGTGGCCGAGTGGATGGAGCATGTAGTTTGCATAGTATTTCACCTTTAATCAGCATAAGTTCAAGACCTGCTGGAACCTAATCTAATTCTGTGAAAGACGTTACCAGTTTTTCCCCCGGAAGTTCATTGGTCTCCTTCCAGGCATGTTGTAATCGGGTTCACTATTTTATCGTTACTGTTGGCTGCTATCATATCAACGAAACATTAGTGAATGAGGCTAACAACACATTCAAACAAACAATAAAGCAACAGTTTGCAAT
>BROG01000260.1:785000-795000 GCA_030159075.1 Atrina japonica | reverse complement strand
ATGTATTTCAAACAAAATTAAAATCTTATGCATGATAGTAATGGCGGCAAATAATCAATGACGCAGAGTCGCTCGCGATCACGTTAGCGTAATCAAAGTTTCAGATAATTAAGGATTTAACAAGAGACGTAAGCCAAGCTTGCTGATCATATGCATGATTAATTTGTCAATATCTTGTTAAAGTAATGATTCTTCATTATCTTTATGATATGTAAGTGGGTATGTATTCATTTGGAAGAACCGAAGTTATCTGTTTCTGTTGCAGAATTTAGGGTTAATTGGTTAACTCCAAACTACACATTCAGAATTGATGAGTCTGTATTTTAACAAATCGCTTCAGTCTTGTTAAAGGGAAACCTAACATATTAAAAATGACACTGATTGACTGCGTCTTCAACTTATTAGAAATGTAATATAGAAATGCATGGAACTGTATAATGAAAGACACAGTCTAAAGATTTTAACATACTAACCAATCTGTTTTGTTCATCATTTTTATGATGGTGGTTTAGTCACCGTTAATTAATCATACCGTCAGAACTTATATTCATACTTCAAGCTAATGCGGCATATAGGGATGAAATTTCTCACAAGTCAACAAATCGCAAAATCGAAGTTAATTGGCGCCTTTTATTATTATTATTTTTTTTTTCATTTTCAATACGTTAAGCGGAGAGTGGGGAAGAATTTTGCTGAAGGACGTAAAAAAGGTAAAACATGTCAAAGACTTAAAACTGGTATTCATTTGCACACTTCATTTTTCATAAACTGCTACTACTACTACTACTACTACTACTACTACTACTACTACTACTACTACTACTACTACTACTACTACTACTACTTCTACTACTACTACTACTACTACTACTACAACAACAACTACTACTACTTCTATTACTATTTATAAAGCAACCTGTTACAATACACTTAGCAACAGGTTTTACTGGATATTATTCAAAATATGCTCATGCCAATCATTGCTTCGGATTTTGCCATACATCTTCAAGCTTCCATGACAACACACGTGACGGTTGTAAAATGTCACTCATAACAGCTGTTCACCTTGACACGCATGCATTATTATATGTAAAAATCATATCAACTGTATGCCAATTTGGATAGATATGCGGAAATTATTAATAGCTAAACTTAATAATTGCACCGGAACAAACTATCTGTTGTATCAGAAAATAAACATTTATATTACTTTCGTATGTTTTTTTTATGTTGTTACGCTGGCCGTATGTTTTGACTCAAGTTTAAAGTGTTTCTTCTTTCATGTACGAAATAGTATCGTATTGTCCCGATCTGTAGATTATTAGCCCACTTTCTATATGGAAACAAATAAATTTTGTACTTTTCTTATTAAATCGTATATTAATGCATAAATGACAAATTTCGAAACAGAACCCGAAAAGTTCCCGTATAGCTTTTGCCACGGATGGGGCATGCTAATAAAGGTCGTTGACTTCTCTGAGACACCTGTTTTTCATTTTGAGATCAATTTCTTGTGCATATCAGATAATTATGTCATCTTCTAATTGACCAGGCGATGGGTCATTGAAACATCTTCACTTTAATTTATAAAAAAACAAGCGTACAAGGATCAGATTCAAGTTGCGGATGCATTGATGAAACATTGGCGACCGCTCACGTAAGTCATTTAATGTTATCTGATACATATGGTTTGCCTAATGGTAACTGTTTCATGAAATGGATGCTTTAGAAGACCGAAATGAAATCAGCCAATCAATCAATTTGGCGGTTGTACTGTAGCCACTTACATTTCAGATCCCTATATCTTTTATGACCCATTACATATATGAACTTTCGGCACTATACATCGTAAAAATAACATTAGGGATTGACGGATACCTCCGCAATGTATATTTTGAGATTGTAATTATCGATGTCATCATGGAAATTGCACTGCTGAAATTGATCAGGTTGTATAGCTGGAACGGTCATTCGTAATTTCCATTTACAAAAGGTTCCAATATAACAAATACATCGGTTAAATGGAATCAATTCCGAATAAACGTCTGTAGACATTTTGTGACGGGAACACGCATTAATGGTAACAGTTTAATTTGCGTTAGATCACTTGCAGTGAGTAAGTGGCAACAATCCTGACATCGGAAGTAGGAGGTCTTAAGTTTTATTCCATCTTCATCTTGGGAAGAAACGTAATGAAATAAGAATAACCAAGTACTATCTGGTAAAAAATGGACAAACACGGACCTCTGGAAATGCATGGAGGAGTAAGCATTCCCTGTTGACCGGTAACAGCCGCCACGTGTCCACAGTCAAATCCAAATGACATATATGAGGAATGAACCCTTCTCACAGATGGTACAGACGTCTCAACAATTCCAATCTATCAGGCAACTCAACGTTTCATTTAATGAAACAGAATAATCGCAAACAATATTATTATAGCTACCGTAAAATTTGCGGAACTTTGTCATCAAACGATCTATTAGATATTCCTGTGTCAATAATTTGTTAGTGAGTAGTTTACCTCTGCATATGAAATATGCATATGTTGAACACGCCCTGGCGTATCGGATCATTTGGTAAATGTAAACCATACATGCAGGTGATCTGTTGGGCATTACTACATAGATGTGGGAAATTCATGATGGAAAAGCCGAAATCTTCACGTTTGTCGTATAACCTAGATGTTAAATTCCCGCCTGTGTCTGTAGTGAGTAAAATGTCTAAGTACGAAGCATGTGTTCTCGATTCTGTAATATATTTAATTTCTAGTTAGTTGGGACATATTGCAATGACATATGTATGAAATTAACAATGACTGTCCGTCTGTTGTTTGTCCGTCTAAGTCAATTCACTCCATTGTCTGAGAGGCGTATTATTACCATCCTAGTAAATACTCCAGAGGCAATACTGGGTCCATAAAAACCACCTGTAATTGACATTGTTTTCAATGTCGTTACCTAACTCATTTAAGTATCTTCAATTTTTCTGTACTTCAATATAATAACATTTTTGTATCCATGTGGTATTAATGTTTTAAATTATTTTGACAATTGATAATTGTCTAAATCATACACCATACTACAATTTTTAATTATTAGATATTGCAAGTCTGTGCAGTATATTGTAAATAAGAATATTTATGATTTAATGTTTTACTTCAAAGATGTCATTGTATCGATTAAATAAATCATACTGACATTAATTGTCACGAATCATGTTTGTCTTAAAAACGAACCCATTGACATTGGCACCCAACCTGTAGACAATTAGGATGTTATAAATTGCAATATTTACAGCAAAATGAGAAATGTTTTGCAATCGATATCTAATTTAATACTGTTAATCCGTTTCTTTTTTTCGCGGGGATTTTATGTACGCTAATATCGCGTAATGAAATATCATAATAGTATAACCAAATTGGCAAACGGAATCGGGAAATATTATCTCGCAAATAAATTTAGAAATTTTTGTGTATCGCGAATAAAAATAACCCGGCGAAAATTGTCATGTTTAGAATTAAAAGAATCTGATGGTCTAGCATATTAGCAATGTAACTTAAACCGACCTAATATTACGCGTTTAATGAAATTCTTTATATGGTCATATTCGACCAATGGAAAGATGGCTTACAGGACCTTGAAAAACACTTCACAGCTGGTAAGTCATCTGATTATTTTCCTTCAAGGAGATCCCATTATTTATTGGGATGCTACAGATAACATTGAATCATGACACTGAATTTCCACATGATTTTTATGTACCCAATTTTTTATTTTTTTTTCATTATGAACTTATTTTTTCAACAGTAAAGGTCCTGTTAGTGCTTCAGACCTATTTCAGACCTAGAAAAGCTACTATCTTCGCCTAAAGCAAAATTCACGTGTGAATGTATGGTCCAATGACATTACGGCCATCGTCCATCCCGTGCTACAAACAATTGGAAAACTGTATAAACAGGCAGGGTTTGAATGGCTTTATTCTAGCCACTCACTAGCTTTTCCTGTCTTTCGGATGAAACAGTAAAAACCAAGGTCCCATGTCACAGTAATTGTCGGCAGGTTAAAAAACCCTCACTGGTCAATGGTCGTATGTGCCGAACGTAGGCCAAATTTTAAGCTCTTCAACGACATTTAGTGATGTCTTCATATGAGTGAAAGATTCTTGAGTGGGACGTTAAACACCATTACAACAACAACAACAACGACAAATCTAATTATTCACTGCGGGCTACTGCTGTTACCAATTCGTTTAGTGCAGGAATTGTCGAACATTTAATATAAAAAAAACTGGACATAGGTCAAATTCTGTCAATATATTATAAGAGAACATCAGAGGAAATCATGTGAGGTCAAATTTCTGATAGGATGGAATAAAAAGTGACAACCCCCGACCAGTATATATATATATATATATATATATATATATATATATATATATATATTATATATATATATATATTTATATATATATATATATATATATATATATATATATATATATAGTATATTATATATATATATATAATATATATAATTTCACAAATAGGCAAATTTTATTCTATCTTGATACCTTAAAATGTCCAAGAGTTACAAAATATTGGACACCTAAAGGAAAATGTTATATTGTGGATGGAATTTGCACTTTTTGCATGCTTTATTCTTTCTTCAAAAGAACAATCAGTGATTATAACAACGTCTATGTTTTAATGTGTATCTGTATCGTTTTGCCACTGAAGTCACAGGACTGCAGTTAACGAGGAAGAGTCTATTTTGATTCCTTAAAATGCCCAAAATCTACAATATATATAATTAATATATATATATATATATATATATATATATATATATATATATATATATATATATATATATATATATATATCTGTGTGTGTGTGTTTATATGTGTGTGTGTGTTTGTGTGTGTGTGTGTGTGTGTGTGTGTGTGTGTGTAATGTTGTATGTTGTAACATTTATAATCACATATACCGAAATTACAACAAATAAAAGAACAATCAGTTATTTTAACAACGTACGTCTATGTCTTTGTGTGTATCTAAATGTTTTAATATCTATTACCACATATACCAAAATTACAACGCGTCTACAGACTCACGGCACCAACCGCCTGCCCCATGCTCAACGTCCTATCCACAAGCCTTATACAACACATACCATTTTATGGGATGTAAAACAACGATTACACATAGTACATGATTTGTATTGCTCATGTTGGTAATCAGATAGTTACAAGACGGAAACGAATATAAAATTTGCTAAGAAAAAAAATGTGACTATATATTGCCGCACAAGAAGCGAATGTATGAAGTAATGAAAATAAATTATTTGAACAAATGAGTGTTTTATTGATTCTTAGGTAATTTGAATAATTTAGGTGTAAATCGTTGAGCAGTCTTCCTGGCTAAATTACAGTCCATCAATTCGGGATGATATAATGACATTTACCGGAAAAAAGAGATGAACATAGAAATCAACTGAAACATGATGCAACGTATCTATTTTATTAATGTATAGAGCAAACTCACAGAACCAAACATTTGTATTCCTGTAAATTATACGTTATAGCGCCGTGAATTTATAGGATTAATAGATTGTGTGTTCTGGCTATGAGTTTCACTGATCGTATATCTGTTTTAAAAGACATGTAATTTCCTACATTTACATACTGACTGTAAGTCCTTTCATTGCAAGTATACAGAAAACTTGATCACATACTCAGTGTAGGTAGTCACGTGGCCCAAGTGTTGACCGGTTTTCTTTTCGGCGTAGGAATACATGAATAAGAAACCCTTTCTATCTATTTGTTAGTCAAGTCTTTTCTGAAATTTAAACATATGAACGAATCGATGAAGAATAGAATATCACATATTTATTTCTTAATTATTCATTTAATCTTAAACCATACATTACCAGAAAACAAACAAAAATCAAAGAAAGAAATCGGAAACACAAGACTACATCTGATCAATAGGATAAATACAGCCTACAGACCCATATCGGAATATACCTAGGTCTTGTTGTGACCAGAACCACAGACCACAGAAATGGAAGTTCGCTTCGTAGTTACAATTGTAACTTGTCTGCTAAACAGTAAAAAAGAGTGTTAGGCCAAATGCAAATTTTCATTTTCATATTCCTGTCAGAACAAATCGCTACTGACACCGTCTGTTAGAGTGAAACCCGCTCCATCTCGCATTTCATCTCCAATAATGCCAATTCTGAGGTCAGTCTTGAACAACCTGCAATGACAATGCCAAACATAAGTAGCGCTGATAGTTTTCTCAGTAATGGAGTTATTGACGGGATAGTCTATCAAATTGTATTTATGTTATAAGATCAGCTGATCAATACTGAATTGACCTACAAAACAAGTTTAACTATTATAGACCTACACGGGCTTTCCATAACTAAGGTGTCGATAATATATGTATGTTATTTCACAACATAATCTACATTTGTCTTATTTCAACTAATTTGAAGAATCTGCAAGTGGGATATATGCTAAAATGATTACGAAAGTTACGAATTGGCCATCACGGTGTTTCCCAGCTGATTTATAAAAAAATGTAAAATAAGATGGCTACTTTTAGTTGTCGTGAACAGATATTAGGTGTCTGCCATCTCTTTAGTCACACTCAAAATTGCTATGGTATATTCCATTAATAAAATATCAGAATTCAAACGGAAATTCGTTGTAAACCAGTTGTTTGTCGACCAAATGGGTGCAGCGTTTTACATTTTCAATTCTCTTCAGACACATTTAAACCCCCTACACCGAACGGTCGAATATAAATAACCATTAATCAAAGCTGAAAATAGGAATTGAAGATTTTCTCTATCACTAGTTTGTTTCAAAATGATTGGAAAAAGAAATAAAAACCTTAATCCATTTAGTATTTCCATGAAGAAAAATGAACTACTTTTCGTCGCACACAGCTGTTTATCTGTTACGTCATATGAAAAAAAAACCTACCGAAAAGTAAATTATATAGAATATGAATGTCAACTTTCATAACCAGCTGACAACAGTTTCATAGGAAATGGCAATATATATATAACAAGGCAACTTGCCCCGACTGAGGTTTAAACTCTCAACCTACATCACCAATCGCCTGGCTCCCATGCTCGACGCCCTAACCATTTGCCTACCTGCGCATTCAAAAGAAATGTTTCAATAGCGGTGAGTATATACATGTGAAAGTTGCTGTTTTTTATATGATATGAATACGTACATATTTAATCGCATGCATCCTTAACCCAGACAACAATTAAGGCAGTTTTTACCCATATGAGTCAACAATTTGTTTCAATGTCACACAAAGATCACATTCCTAGTTTAAACGTAGTTCTTTAAATTAACCTAGAAAAGCCAAGGATTATTTGCGACAAAATCATAAAAATGGGAAACGACGTTTTTCGCGAAAGTAACACCATATTTACTGAAGAAATACCTACTTTTAGGAAAACCCTGAGATAACTCTTCAGATGTCATTAATAAATATCGATGTGACGTTGGCACAATTGAAGTTACGTTTACTCAGTCAACTCATGTAAAACAGAATTTCTACGCAATCTCACATTGACGACTTTTTGTTCTTTTCTAATCAATTAACCCATATTTGTTTTTTCTCAAAACACACAGCAGATGGAAGAACAACTCGGTTTAACCGGTGAAAAACAATTTTAAAATCATTAATGTAATTTTGGCGTGCCATATCAGTTTAACCTACTTCTTTTTCCTGGTAAACCCATTTTTTTTTCTCGTTAAACCATTTTCCTTATCAAATCGCTTTATTTGAAATAAAAATTAAGGTTTAACCGAGAAAAACGATGTTTCTGTGCGCCAACTAACAAACAATTTAAATCATTTTTTTCTCGAATATCACATTAAAATTGGAAACAAACTACGTTTAACTAAGATAATTTATGGTTTGCTGGAGACAAAACGAGTTTAACGAAAGGACTAGAATGAACTCATGAAATTCAAATGCCACACACACACACACACACACACACACACACACACACACACACACACACACACACACACACATATATATATATATATATATATATATATATATATATATATATATATATATATATATATATATATATATATATGGCTCCATGTATTCACGTTTTTGTAATCCATAACGTTGACGAGTTGTGTATGACCTCACTTCAAACTCAGACTCCGTTTGTTGCATTTCTCTTGGCGATGGATACTCAATCTATTACGCTCACAGACAGTAATTTATCACATCCATTAGTATCAGTATTATCTAAGTAGTTAACAAATGGGAATAAAGTGTAACAATTATTTGCAAAAATTGAACTCTCTAGATGTATCATTACAAAGATAATAATGACATAGACAGCTCAATGTTGAAACATGATTTAAATAAATATCAGCTTGTGGCGGGAATATGCATCGGCATATACTTGAATTGATTATCACTGTTTGTCATAAATGAATAAGTGTTAAGATATGTCCCGCATGGGGTAATTATGTAAAACAATTAATTGCAAGCAAAACGTTCCATTGATTTCTCTCCATATGTTTTTGCAGTACAAATGTTCATATCAGTAATGTTTTCAGTACCATCCAGGTAACAATGATTTATAGCTTGTACGAGCTATCTTACAGCTCCCGTGTTGTAACGAATTTTGTTATTAAATCTTGGTAATGAACATATGTACAGGACGTTAAATTATTCAAAACGTTGTCAAGGAACGTCTTTGCCAATGTAAAGCAAAGCAAAGAGAGGAATGCTTTATTGGCTTTGTGGACCAGTAACTGTTTGTTTTGATAGATAAACAATTGCAGCCTTAATGCTTATCCAATCGTATTTATTTGCTGATTCGAATCATATACCACAGAAAATCACCATCTCACAAAAAAAAAAAAATCATTAGGGGTAATCGAAGCAGAATATTAAAAAAGTTGCAGTGAATCTTGTTTGACAGACTCAATAAATTATACCTGCATTTTCAGTTAATAAATTATATCTGCATTTTCACTTCATTTGCTACATCAACTGAAATCGAAAATATGTATACGGTATTACAATACATCTATGATAAGCTTGAATAGTTAACGTGCATATGAAACATATTTCGGAAAAAAAGGTGTGATTAAGTTTGGCAATCGATAATAAGGACGGTCAATTTCTGGCGACCAAATTGTATTTTGGTAATATAAAAATCTCAGATACCAAAGTATAAATCAATAGGATGTCCAGGACATAGATACAAATCCGGTAAAAATGGACAAACACGGACCTCTGGAAACCAAGAGGTGGGATCAGGTGCCATGGAGGAGTAAGCATCCCCTGTCGACCGGTCACACCCGCCGTGAGTCCACAGTCAAATCCATTGAAACACGTGAGGAGTGTGTCCTCGTCACAATTGGTACAGACGTCTCAACAACCGCCAACGAAAAGGCAACTCAACATTTCACTTAGTGAAACAGAGTAGTCGCAAACAAGAATATTATACCGACCATAAAATTTGCGGAACGTTGACATTAAACGCGGTTTTCGATATCCCTGTGTCAATAATTTGTCAGTGAGTAGTTTACCTCTGTATATGAAATCTTCATATGTTGTAATGTTGCACAGACCTTTGTGGTAATCAATATTTAAGACGGTCAATTTCTGGCGACCGATTTTTATTTTGGTAAAGTAATGTTGCACAGAACAGTATGGATCTATCAGCGTTTTTTTTTTATGTGTAAAATGTCATATCGGAGATTTATATATATTCTACAGTTTTTGCTAGCCACAACTATTATACAGTCGGGCATGTTAAAATTATTAATGCCAACATTATTTTGTAATTTGATTGGTAACTGAACTATTGCCAAATGCCCGAAACGGTATTCTTAGGCAAACATACGGTTTATATTTGTTTCATTGCCCTATGCAAATAGAAAGAGGCAACTAGACAACATCGTCAGTTTTAAACAGGTTCCAGTA
>BROG01000260.1:770000-780000 GCA_030159075.1 Atrina japonica | reverse complement strand
GTCTGAAAATGATTACATAACATATTTTATATAAATTAACACAATAAGTCTATTGAAATGTGTTGTATGTAAGGGTATCCCCTCCCAGAAGTTTTACACTTTTATTAAGGGTTTGCACTTCATTCCTTGTCAATAAAAGCAATTTGATGATATAAAAAATGATGGTTAACTTTTTAGTGAGCTTCAGAAAATTCTTCTTTACTTCTGGTGCCTAATTGGTTCCATGCTCATTAAGCAATGATCCAAATTTTAAGTTTTTGTGAAGAAAATGGTATATTTTGTCACTTTTTCCATTATTAAGGGGTACCTTCTACCCTTATATGTATCGTGGTCATATTGGTAAATAATGGTATGAAATCATTCAAAATAATTAGAAATATGTGTTATAAACAATTCTGAATGAAAATCATGAAAGAAAAACAGACAACTTCTTCATATAATGCATTTATTTGTTAATATCAATGAATGGGATTGAGAGGTAGGGGTGTGACACATTATAGACTGTGTTTCTCTTCAGGTTGGGTTCCCATCCTCATTATTAAGGGGGCTTGGTGTACAGTTAGTGAGATTTCCAAAAAATGCAAAATGACCATTTTTGGCAATGTTTTGGATAAATCTATAGGAAAAAACACCAGCTTTGTTTACAACATGGGCGCAGACATTTTGGACACCCAAAGTTGTGCGGAGGGTAAAATGAGCCCAGTGATCTGATTGGTCATTAAATGAAAAAATTAGTTTTGCCATTTTAAGTGAAATAAAGGTGATAAAAAAGATACATGAATATTGGGTAGTACTTTGGAAATTATAGGGTTGACGGTTGAAAATTGAAAGGGAGGGGTCATATGAGAATAGATATTTTCCTTTGGTGCGGAAATACTACGAGTTGTAAACAAGTAAAATTTGAAGTAAAAATGCAACGGCAACCTATACTTTTGATTGCAAATTTTGTTATCAAAAATATTGATCTTTCACCACAGGGTACTTATTTGACCCAGATATAATAAACATGGGAGTGACAGTGACCTGAAGTTTTGTAAATTAGCATTGAGGCCTATGGGAAAATATTTGGTGGTGTCTGTCCTGAAGAAGCTTAGTTGTGCTTGTTTAGCTTGTCATATGGCTTCTGAATAGCGGGTCGACATTAAGTGGCGCTCTACGTCACAGTAACCCTTTAACTACTAAATATCTAAATGGTATGCCCCTTTCTGTATGTTTAAACCAGTCTAATATGGCCTGAAGGGTTGAAAGGGTTAACATATCTAAATACCATACCTCTCAAATCGACGTGAATTTTAGCTTCCCAACGTAATTTTGTTAATCACTTTATTACTAACACTATATTTTCTGTACTCTATATAAGACATGATGTCTGAAGAAAATGTCAAATACTGCAATAACTTCTCTTGAATGAGCCCTTTAGAATTCATCCCATTAAGGTGTGTGTTATTAGAATATAACTAAACAAGCAAATTAAACAATCAACAGGTTATACTTCCAACAATGTATCTATTGAATTCAGGGACTTCCAAGAGCTTTTTCATGGAACATATGGTATGATATTGCTTAATATCATATTTCAAAGAATTACGTCAGTGTCCGTCTGTGCACAAATAATTTGTTTTGTAATCTATCGTGTTAATAAAATAACCAGCAATAAACTCTTTATCCATGAATATCACTGATTGTTTATTGTTTGTTTTGTTTAACGTCCCACTCAAGAATATTTCACTCATATGGAGACGTCACCGACGTCACCAAATGCCGGTGAAGGGCTTCAAATTTTGGCCTATGCTCGGCACTTACGGCAATTGAGCAGTGAGGGTTCTTTAACGTGCCGACACCTACTGTGACACGGGACTTCCAGTTTTTACTCTCTCATCCGAAAGACAGGAAACCAACCTGTCGCCGGGGGGACTCGAACTCACGATCTCACGATCCAGAGTCGAGCGCGCTACCGACTGAGCCAGGCCGGCTCGATATCACTTTGACAGCATCTTTGCAGAAATTGAGTGATATACATAAAGGGCCGTGCATATTTGATTTCAATAAGCATTTTCCTTTCAAGACAATGATTTCAGACTGTGAATTCATGGTCAAAGGTACTTGCGAGGTTAAAGTATATATTTCCTTTTTCTCTTTTACGTGAATACAAATTATGAAATCCAATCTATCGTGCAGACTTTTGCTTTAATTATAATTTTATTTCGTCTGTTTATTTTTTAAGACACACGCACGGAATTCTGTATGGATTTTAAAATTTTACCTTTTTTTCACTGATCCAGCGTTTTTAGATAGGATATCAGTGTGATTTATTATCAAATTGCTAGACATATATTCGTGTCTGTACACAGAAAATGCGCCGATGGGCTTGCAAATTTCAAAAAATGTCTAAAAGATTCGTAAAACCCAAAATAGGCCGATTGCCTTACAATTAGTTCAACACATATAATGAAAAGTCCGGAAATTCATAAATAAAATAAATCCCCCCAAAATTTGCGCACCCCTTCGCTGGGCGGACATATCCTTAGTTTGCAACCTTCGAATTCAAATTCTTGATCCCAGCCTTTAGAGAGGTAATAATTGCATAAAAGTTGCGCGACAAAGCCCCACGGTATGGGAGGTAGAGATGGGCATGAATTCTCATATGCACTATGCCTCATATTCCCTAGACCCTCAGGAAGGCGACGCGGGGGCTAAAACTGACATCTCGGAGTCATATTTATTACTGATTGCGGAGCTTCCTGGGAGTTTCTGAGCGACGCCCAGGGTATAAGAGGTAGAGATGGGCATGTTCTCTTACATGCACCATGCCACATATGCCGTAGACCCTCAAGAGGCGGACACAGGGACTAAACCTGACTGACCATATTTGTTATTGGCTGCTGGGCTTACTGAAAGTTTCTGAGGGACACCCAAGGTATGGGAGGTTAAGGTTGGCATGGAATTGTATATGCACGTTGCCACATATTCCCATGGCCCTAAGGAAGTGGACACAGGGGCTAAAACTGACATATCGAGGCCATATTTGTTATCGACTGCTGGATTTCCTGGGGATTTCTGAGCGGCGCCAAAGCTATCAGAAGTAGAGGTTGGCCTTGATCTCTCACATGCACAATGCCACATATGCCCTAGTACCTCATGAAGGGGACAGAAGGGATACTACTGGCATTTTGGGACCATATTTCTTATTTACTGCTGGGATATGTGGGAGTTTCTGAGCGACGGCCAATGTATGGGAGGAAGAAGTTGGTATGACCTCTGACATATACTAACACATGACCCAACTCTTTAACTCATCAAACCTTGAAAAACAATGGACTCGTCTGTAAACCAATTATCCAGGCCAGTCCAAATGTGTCTTTAGGGTTGAATGTTATTGTTCATTTTAGCAATCTTTGTTATAATCAATAAACAAGTAAATTGCTACATATTGACTGAAGATACAATTTATTCATGATACCTGCCCCATTTTTATATTAGCTATTAGACCAGTATAAATTGCATTTCATTGACCTGTTTAAGTTTTCGATTTATATATCTAACATTGTAATCACTCATGTTTCTTTTTATATACATGTATTGAATAATAGATTGTTTGAAAATGCTAAAGGGAATTTGGTACTCAACGCACTCTATTTTATCAGCGTAGACCGGACCCGATCCTTATTGTAGATAAGGACCCCGTATAGGAGATTGTATTGTGGTCGACTAACTGTTTAATTTCAATAGAACTGGCCAAACAATTTGCAGTTTTGTTCCAGAATGTTATTTTTAATTCCCCGAAAGGAATTTATGAAATGGAGTAGTGAAACAGATTACAGAGCTTTCTCATCTGTTTATTGCTAGATAAGATAAGGTTGATTAAATACTAAAGTGTATTATTTTTCATTTTCAGTCGATTTACTAAAACAAAAATAAATTACTTGTTATCTTACATTTTTAATTTGATATATTAAGAAAACAGTTTTATATAGTTTAATGTAAAGTTTTAAAGCGATGTAACCTGTCAAAATGATTATTTTTGTCCCCTGACATCTAGTTGAGAACATGATCAAATGTGTGTTCAAATACATTATCAGACACGTGAAACGTTGTCTCGGTCCTTTACGCGCTGTTATGTCATGTTAAAGTCAATCAATTTTTATGCGTTTTATATTTACTTCTAAAATACAGGACGTGATTTTTATTGGAAAGTGCGTGTAGTATGTAAACTATATGCTTTTCAATGCTATTTTAAATACCCGACGGAAATCAGATGAATATACGAATAAATATATCAGGTCACTAAAAGAGTTTTTCCCGATCTTTAATGTTATTTTGAATGCTGACATTGACAAAATCCAAACAATATAAGTGTGAAAAGTATGCGTACTTCATGTTTTACAATCGTGCCGCCATGTCCGTTGGAGTTGGGCAGTTCATGCACATATGTGTCAAGAATGATCAAGCCGAGAATGCGATAGGACGAGTTAAAAATGGGTAGAGATCATCCGATATAACCGGCACGTAGACACTTTCAGAAACGGATGTTTTGAAAACATTGCTTGATTTAGGCATGAAATAATGATGTACGAAATTAAACCCAAAGGGTTTGAGAAAAGTATGCGTATCTCATGTTTTACAATCGTGCCGCTAAGTCCGTTGGAGTTGGGCAGTTCATGCACATATGTGTCAAGAATGATAGAGCCGAGAATGCGATAGATAAGACGAGTTAAGAATTGGTCGAGATCACCCGATATACCCGGCACGTGGACAAATGGAACGTTTTGAAAACACGAAAAAGACGAACTTTGCCAGATTTAGGTACGAAATAATGATGTACGAAAATAAACCCAAAGTGTAATAAGAAAAGAATTTATATTAACTGCAAATAGCGCGAAAGTCAATTTGCAGTGCTCAAAGAAATGACGGACAAACATTAACTGATATTACGGGATACGTTTGGCAATACGATGACTGTTCTGAACAGAAACGTCTTTTCCTTAAACTTAAATTTACAAATAAAGGCATAGACGCTTTAAATATTGGCAATGTTCTAAATCACAAAACAGTTCAGTGCTGTATTCCACCATATTTTAAACTGAAGACCACGCCTTGCATTTCATATAGCTATACACCTAGCATCGCATCCAAGCTATTCAATTACAAACAGGTTTTGCAGTGCCTATTCATCAATCATCTTCTACACAACACTGTCACATGTTCATGTGCTTCATCTCCTTTCAAATACAATACTATCGGACATGTCATTACCGGCGACGTTTCTATTGTTGAGAATGAAAGCCTCAAAAATCTTATTTTAAGGGGCCCTAAATACCGGGAATCCCGTTCCTTTAATTGCCGTCAGAATTTCAGTTTAGTTATGGATTCTGTCGAAGATTATGCCAGACGATGGGCCAAACATGAAGACGTAGAACCAGACACTTTGTCTGAATGGCTGAAAACCATACGATGGTTGATAAAATCTCGTATTCGAAAACTTAAAGGGACTATGAAAACACGTTATCCCTCTGTATTTAATGATCTAGAAGTAGTAACTGAACTGGATAGGTTACATGACCAATATGTACTGGTACCAGCAGACAAAGCCTCAAATAATATAGTTTTTATTTGTAAGGCACATTACTATAATTGTTTATTAGAAGAACATGGGTTTAATACGAATTCTGATAATCCTACATACACACGTAGCTCACTTTCAAAGGACGAGATCCTTCAAAATCACGTATCCGTATTACGCTCATTTGATATACCTACAACGGGTACCGATTTCGAGCTACCATATTTATATTGTATACCTAAACTTCATAAAACCCCATATAAGCAAAGATACATAGCAGGATCCAGCAAATGTTCTACCAAACCTTTATCTTTACTCCTTACCAAGATATTGACAGCCGTTAAGGAGAAACTTCAACAATACTGTACAGTTGCTTATTCCAGAAGCGGTGTAAATCAGATGTGGATACTTAAAAATTCTAAACAGCTTCTAGAAAATTTGAAGGCACACAATTTTTCTCGAATTCACAGTATCAAAACATATGACTTCTCTACTCTTTACACTACTATTCCACATAAAAAATTAAAAGAAAGACTTTTCAGCATCATAGACAACTGCTTTTTCACTAAAGGTGGTACCCGAAAATTTAAATATCTAGTGATTGGCTATCAGGATACTTATTTCGTCAAACACCACTCTGATTCTACACATAAATATACTGAAGTTGATATTAAAAACATGCTGGAATTTCTGCTAGACAATATATTTGTAATGTTCGGAGACGTGGTCTTTCAACAAACTGTCGGCATTCCTATGGGAACCAATTGTGCTCCTTTATTGGCCGACCTGTTCCTTTATTCATACGAAGCAGACGTCATTCAGAAACTGCCGAATCAAAAGAAGAAAAAGTTAGCGGTGTCCTTTAATTTGACATTTAGATATATCGACGATGTTTTGTCAATTAATAATGACAATTTTCATACATATGTCAATGCGATATATCCCAGCGAACTAGAAATTAAAGATACAACAGAATCAAGCACACACGCTTCATACTTAGACATATTACTTAATATAAACACAGACGGGAAATTAGGTAACGAAGCTGTACGATAAACGCGACGATTTCGGCTTTCCCATCGTAAATTTTCCACATTTAAGTAGTTTATCCCTCAATCACCCGCATATGGAGTTTACAGTTCACAAATGATCCGATATGCCAGGGCGTGCACAACATATGAAGATTTCATATACAGAGGTAAACTACTCACTGACAAATTATTGACACAGGAATATCGAAAACCGC
Source organism: Atrina japonica (assembly GCA_030159075.1). Taxonomy (NCBI): domain Eukaryota; kingdom Metazoa; phylum Mollusca; class Bivalvia; order Pterioida; family Pinnidae; genus Atrina; species Atrina japonica. The sequence continues at coordinate 773,194 of BROG01000260.1, read as the reverse complement.
GTTTAATGTCAACGTTCCGCAAGGTTTACGGTCGGTATAATAGTCTTGTTTGCGACTACTCTGTTTCACTAAGTGAAATGTTGAGTTGCCGTTTCGTTGGCAGTTGTTGAGACGTCTGTACCAATTGTGACGAGGATACACTCCTCACGTGTTTCATTGGACTTGACGACTGTGGACTCACGGCGGGTGTGACCGGTCGACAGGGGATGCTTACTCCTCCATGGCACCTGATCCCACCTCTTGGTTTCCAGAGGTCCGTGTTTGTCCATTTTTACCGGATTTGTATCTATTTCCTGGACATTCTATTGATTTATGCTTTGGTATCTGAGGTTTTTATATTGTAGCAATTATGCAGATGCATTTTTTATTCTAACTACCAGATGATTTCTTTGGAATATACAAGGAATAAAAATGTTTCACCTACGGCAGTTCATATCACTTTAAGAAGTACAAAATGATAATGGAGACTCCAAAGTCCATAAGAATATCACAAGTTAGATATTCAGATGGTATAAACATGCAGAACAATTGCAAATCCCAAACAAGATGGGACTAGGTATACGAATTGAGTCAGCGTCCTTTGTTAGCATGCCACACCAGTCGCAAATGTTACATGAACACTTCCGATTGGTCGTGCACCAGAAAACTATCTCACATTTTTGAGAGGGGGCTCTATATTGTTTAACAAGATCACCGTATCGACCATAAATATTCCATCTAGTTATTATCATCTAATGGCGGTTTCAAGAGTTCAAAAACGGGACACTGTGTGGGTAGTTTATTGGCGAATCGTTTGGCTCTCAGCATAAAATATTCATAAGAGGAGCATGCCCTGGCATAACGTACTAGTTTTAGAGCAAAAACGCCAAAGGCGGGAACTGGAGGGTCGTGATATTGAAATTGAAATCGTGTGGAGGAGGTGAGGAGGGAGGTGTAAAGTTGACCGTTCTTTCAAATAATACTTGTATTATCGATGACGATCGAGAGGTATGTTTTGTTGCGTACATTCAATCTTAGTAAGGCAAACGAATAAACAGATTGTGTACAAAACCAATGAAACAGAGACAATGACAACGATGACAACAATATTCCTAGGTTATAAGTTATAAAGCTGGCAGTGTTAAAGTCTCGGAAAAAATGATACACAGTTTTAAATTACATCTGCACCGCGATATTTACAGTAAACAAAAACAAGGAATATTGAGAGCAGATGAAGCATGCACTGCAGACGGTCACACCTTACGTTAGCAGTAAAAAAAGGGACAAAAGTCTAGTTACACGTGCTGTGAGTCACTGTGAAAAAGGTGGTAAGAAATTTAGTTACACAGTGAGTAACAAGGTAGTAAAACGTCTAGTTACACATGCTGTTATCAGTCACAGTCAAAGATGTGGAAAAATATCAAGTCACATCTGCTGTGCGTCACAGTCAAAGAGGTGTAACACGTCTAGTTACACCTGTTGTGATGGAGGCACAGTCAAAGAGTTGGTAAGACGTCTACTTGCACCTGCTTTGAGGCAGTCACAGTCAAAGATGTGGTAAGAGGTCCAGTCACACCTGCCGTGGTGCAGTCACAGCCAAACAGGTCTAGTCACACCTGCTGTGAGTCACAGTCAAAGAGGCGGTAAGACATCTAGTAATTCCTGCTGTGAGTAACAGTCAAAGAGGTCTAAGACGTCTAGTGACAGTTGTTGTGATGCAGTTACAGTCAAAAAGGCAGTAACACATCTAGTCACACCTGCTGTGGGTCACAGCGTATGACGTGTAAGACGTCTTGGTACACCTACCGTGATGGAGTCACAGTCAAAGAGGTGGTAACACATCTAGTCACACCTGCTGTGAGTCACAGTGGAAGAGGTGTAACACGTCTAGGTACACCTACTGTGATGGAGTCACAGTCAAAGTGTTGGTATGACGTCTAGTTACATATCGTTTAGGTATTTGTACAGAAAATTGTTTAAAAAGTTTCACATATTTGTGAGAATACCAAAAGTCCAGTACAAGAGGTCCACACTAAATTAAAGTATAAATGGATCTATGACATTTATTTTCTTCAGAAATTTGTGTGGCCGACAAGCAAGTGATCAATCACTTTCCACCTCTGTAATGTGAAACAACTGCAAAATCTTAGAGTCCATGCTGCATCTGATGTAAAATTCCACAGGCATGTACCAAAATAATGCTTTGCCATTATTAAGATAATATCATGATAGATTTTATGTTCAAAATAATTTGTGTACATGGTTATGCTGTACATGTAAAAAGAAAATAATAACAGTTTGAAAATTGCTTTAAAGTAATCAATTTAACTATTCAGCTTGTGTCCATGACAATATTGTGACGCCATAGAGCGTCATATACTTCAACATGAAACATTTTTGAAAATGTTCACATTAAGTAATAATTAGCACTAAAACACAAAACACTTGGTTGATTTTTGTTTATGGTCAACTGTGAGGCTATGTTAGACCCTTAATGCCCCTACTTCTTTGAAAACGTAAGACATTCTGTATATTCTGTATATTCGTGTATATATGTATTATAAAAATACACGTGATATCTAAATACATGAAGAGATCATGTACATGCGATATCAATATAGTTGGTGTCAAATTCGCTGTCGGAATCGCATTGTGCTTGTTTCATAGTTAAAAATATCCATATAATTTTCCCGAATTGGTAAAAGATTTGATATTAATTAGCTATCCGTTTACTAGTTTTTACGGGAAGGGAATTCATATTTGCTAATTTGAATTCATTCATAAGCTACATCGAGTTAAAACCAGTCAGAAAATGTGCCATTGTTTTAGTTCTGTTTTTCTTTAATATCCTGGATTGGACACTGCTTTTTATATGTCTTAATCGATTTCAAATTATTGTCATCTTTTACCATGATAAAAATCGAGTCCTCGCATAAAACTTCTATACATTATAACCACTATTTTTTCCAAACGTGCATTAAATGCTACGATATATATATATATATATATATATATATATATATATATATATATATATATATATATATATACTATATTATTATATATATATATATATATATATTATATTATATATATATATGTGTGTGTGTGTGTGTGTAAGTGTGTGTAAGTGTGTACAGTGAAACATATATATAGGGGCCACCCAAAGGGACAAGAAAATTCTTACCATTATGTGCAGGTGACCCTTATACACA